>JAATLQ010033557.1:0-18311 GCA_013421005.1 Heliconius erato x Heliconius himera | reverse complement strand
GAAACCGACCAGGCGCTCTGACCACTAAGCCATGCGTTCTCGCCAAGCTACGTCGAAATTTTTATACGCTTGTTACAACTTATTTATGTTGTTAGCATCTCTGTAGGGAGATTTTTACAAATTTCCGCTACCCAAAGATAATTACTAAGAATGATCGTTTGGCAAGAGAGAAACTATTTTTTAAATATTTTTAAACATTTTTAAAGTGTTATTCCACACTTAGGAAAGAAAAATACTTATTTAGCAAACGTATAAAAATTTGAACGCAGCGGGACTCAAACCCACGCCTCCTGGAAACCGACCAGGCGCTCTGACCACTAAGCCATGCGTTCTCGCCAAGCTACGTCGAAATTTTTATACGCTTGTTACAACTTATTTATGTTGTTTAAAAATGCAATAAAAAATGCAGAGATGCTAACAACATAAATAAGTTGTAACAAGCGTATAAAAATTTCGACGTAGCTTAGCTAGAACGCATGGCTTAGTGGTCAGAGCACCTGGTCGGTTTCCAGGAGGCGCGGGTTCGAGTCCCGCTGCGTTCAAATTTTTATACGTTTTCTAAATAAGTACATATTTTATTATTTTTTATGACACAGTAATTGTACGGAACCCTCGTTAGGCGAGCCCAATTTGCGCTTGTTCGATTTTTTTAGCTTTTTTTTAGCGATTCATCCTGCATAGAGCAGGGTAAGCAAGAAACATTTTGTTAGGACACTCCTATTCCAATTTTTATGCTGAATTTTCGAGACATTGCTGTTGAGTGGCGGAACTCAATGTCAAATGTGTCTTGTTACTGGAGAGTACTATAATTATAAGAGTTAATATAAAAAAAAATAAAAATAATATACATCTAATGTAAAAAAGGAAATTGACCACATAAATGGATAAGAGCATAGCACACCTCAAACTGTGGGAGCAAGTTGAGCGCGAAATTAAAACGTCATGAACATTAAACCAGACCCCAAGTTTTCGCGTTTAGGCTGGAAACTTAAAGATTTTACTCCGATAATTGATTTGCTCGACCTTTACTTATTTGCTTATAGTTTTTACAATCTTTATTTTGCTTCAGTTTAGGCAGAGGGAACCTGGGAACCTAAGGTACTCTTAACCTAAGACACTCTTCCATTCCCCACTTTCAACTTAGAAGAGTTAAATATTTAATATTTTTATTTTTTCGCTCTGGTAACTAGGTAAATTTGTCAAAACGTTGAGATCCACCACTAAACACGCAATTTCTCCAGATTTCTGCGGAAAATGGAAATCGGAAGTCTCTTTAAACGGAATGGAAACGGAGTATCTAACAGTAGGTTCCCAGTTCCCCTCCGCATACTCTGCTATGTGCGGGATGAACTGTGAAGCGAAATATGTATAAAGACAATCTGACGTATTAATTGAACCTACAACCATCACGTCTTGCATAGCTAATGTTATGTCTTTAACTACTTTAACTATCTTTTTAACATTTCCACGAAATAAATTACCTGGCACTATACACATTCAAAATCTAATTAGGCAAGTTTATTTGAATTGCAGAAAATCTTTTCGAGACCTATTTCATGTATCGATTCACCCCGTTGGCTTTCTTCGGGACGCTAATGGTCAAATTAGTTATGTTTGCCTCTTTGCCAAGAAGTTGCTTTAATGAATGAAATATTTCTTAACCGAGCGAGAATTTAATATAAGTAAGTGAATATGTTTTATAAATGGTTTATTAAATTTATATAATAGAAATCTTAGGATACTGTTGTTTGTAAATGTTTAATAGTTTTTAATTTAGTTATTTAGCCTTTGAATAATATTTTTTATTAAAAAAGTAGTTTTTTTTAACACAAAAATTACAGCGTGGAGTGAATCGAATCCGTGCCTCTTGAGAACCGTCCTTTTGTAATCTTTGATAACTAAGCTATATGACCTTATGGAGCCATGTCGAAATGATTATACGGGTGTTATAATATATTTATGGACGTTTTTTTTTCAAAGGAGCGGGTTTGAGTCCCGTTACATTTCAATTAATATGTGTCTTCTAAAAACACTTTCGTTTTTTTTGTATAGAATAACAGTTTAAAAATGTTAAAAATAGTAGTTATCGGCTATCGCACATTTAATATATCTTTTTTTTTACTTTTGTTTAGCTTCATGCTGTAACACATAGGAGGGTAGGTAGAGAAATAGAAATATAGTGCACACTCCGTTGCCCATTAAGACAATTCCATTCCCCACTTTCCGCGGAATTTTGAAGCGCCTGTTAAGTAACGATACCAACACCCACCAAACATTTATAATTATCTTATACAAAAAACTCGCAAGAACAACACACAACAAAACAAGGCCTGGAAATTAAAACAATTCTATATAATTATAAAAAAAATACAAGAAATAAGATAGCTTCTATTTAAATCGACATCACCACAGCTAAGTACTTGGCCACAATAGGCCGTTACTCGAAAAGGAAGCGCTGGCAACCTTTTACTTACATATCCGTTTGGCATCGTTTCATTTGTAAAGATTTATTTTGCTTTTATTTACTTTTTTGATATGTTGTTTGCCTTCCAATATATGTATAATTTTATATTTATAAATGCACTGTACACACTGTAAACGCTATGGTTGTGGCTTCGATTTCAGGAGGCTCGGAGAAATAAATTATTTTTGTTTCCTCGCCCTCGAAACACCACCGGAGAGTTCTCTCTGTCTACCCTGCTATAAGCGAAAAAGAAAAAATAGGTTATATGGGGTAAAGATCCAGGTCAGTCATAGCGCTGGGGCACAAGAGACACTGAAGTCTTAGTAATAGGGTCTTGTATTACCCATTCGATATGCAACTCCAGAAATAATTGAATCGTATTAACAAAAATCATACTTACAACCATCATATTTTTAGTTAAATGCTTATATTTCACTGTTTCATATAATATTTCATACAATTAAAACCACCATCTCATCCATTACTTTTCTCTGTTAAGAGACTAAAAACTTCCACAAACGGCCCGAGACCTCGTTTCATCTTGTTCGCGTATTCCGATGCGGGTTCAATTTTATTTCTGTATCGCCTTTATTACTATTTCATGTTAATTTGTTAAACTTACGGACAAATATTTTGTTTGAATCATATTATTTTTGCGCCTAACTTTTTAGAGTTGTAATGTTTTTTTTTTGTACATTATTTTTAAGTATTGTTTTTATTTTTATTTTATAACAAGAAGCGTGAGACAGTGTCCGACTGTAAACGCGTCAGTAGTAGGTTTGATTTCACTATTGGAATTATTTTCATTCCCTCGATCTGATAAAAAGACAAATCGCGGCGTTTAGCTACACCACTCACTCACAATATCTCAATAATTAAACAGTGCGTGAGAAATGGATATTATCATGGAAACTTTAGAATTATTGTTATACAAATACGTAACGTGTAATTATTGTTATAAAAACGAAAATGTTTATAAAAATATAAAAATTATGTTTTTATGTAATTTAAAAGCGAAACGAAAAAATATTTTCCTCATTAAATGACTCAATGCAATGTAAAAAATAAAATGAAATGTAAAAAAGCAAGGAACGTTTGTCTGATAAGACTATTTATCTCGAGATCGTGTGTAGATATTAATCTGAAAATAATTTAAATATTCAAGTCTACGGTTCATTACAGTACAGAAAAAAATCAAGCTAATAAGCGAACACAAAAAAAGAAAAGAACATCGTTTTTGCTGCATTTTGTGTGAAATTCACCGCGTAACATGGTACTTCCCGTTGACCTACAATTATGAAAATTGGTAAAAGTGAATACTCGCATTACAAATAAAAGAAAATATCTAAAATGTGGAAATTTACATTTATATTTTATAAAAACTGTAACAAGCTCAAATTTTTACATGCTTACAAAATAGTGCATACAAACTTAAAGTTTGTCAACTTATATAAATTGGACTTCCCGTTGACCCAAAATCCTGGAATTTGGATGCAACCCTCGTTGGGCGAATACTACTCGCACTTGACCTTTTTTTATTTATCATCATACAAGTTATAATTTTAAATATAATATTATAACCCTAAACTAAAACTAAAATTTTAGTCATTTCAGTAAAATAGTTATTTTATGATAATTTCATTGAACAAAAGTTTAAATTGGTATAACTCTGAATTTACGAACTGAAATAAAATAAATACTAAATGTTATGGGAAGTTTAGTTAAATACCAAACTGAGAACATGCATTTAAATTGGTTAAGTCATTTCATAGATTAGCCACAGTACATGTAATTTTGTAGCTTTACGATAAACGACATACCTACATTTATATGTATATTGACAAGGTTATTAAAAATAATGAACTTTTCTTCTCTTCTCTGTTTATTTATGATAGCGATCCAAAAGTGCCATTTGAGCACTTACAAATATAAATATATAAAGACAGGGCTAGCTTTGCGCGTTAAGTGGCGGAACTCAACGCTGCGCCTCGACACTAGAGCGAAAATAAAAATATTTCATATCCTCGAGTGGGAATCTAACCTACAACCTGCCGCACAGTCCCACGCTTGTGGGGCCTAAAACTGGCTTCGCTAACAAAACAGAAATAACATATTTTCAGTATACATTACAAATTGACATTTTTGTACGCGATTGTACCCGCTTTGTATAGACGGTGGTTTGATAAGCGTTTTATGTAACAGGCTCTATTCGATTGGAGAAATTTATATTATTATATTGTGTAGAAATTGTAGTAAAATAAACAAATAAAACATTAATTTAAAAATTGATGTTTTTTTTTTATCAATTACTTTAATATTATATATCTAGATTAGTTGGTTTGTGAAAAAATTATAATCCGCCATTTTGTTGCAGCAGCCATTTTAGTTACCAACAATATTGCTATATAATCTATATATCGCTAATAAAATTTACGTTGAACGCAATTTTACATTTTAAAATTAGCTCGCCTTTGATTCTGTAAACGTAAACCACAAAGAAATTTCGCCCTTGTACCTCTCGTTCCTACTTCTATAGCACATATTAACTGTATACCTATTTGTATAAATGACTTTTTTATTTCAAGCTCTATTCCGCATATAGCAGAATGAACAGAGGGAACCGGGGAACATAGTTTTAAGGACGATCCCATCCCCTCATTTCCTACTTTCCACCGAATTTTAAGATATTACGTGTTGAGTGGCAACATTCAATACCGTGTTTTGCTTCGTCTCCAGATCGAAAAAATGAAAATATTAAATACCTCTCTCCTCCAAGTGGGAAACGAACTCACAACCGTTGCGTTTACACACGCAGCACTGCGCCACGACGGCCTCTCCACTCAAATTTAAAAGCATCTCTTCCCTAAACCCCGTACACAGTGTCGCAATACCCTCAAAGCGAGTTCCAGCGGCACTGCATATATTATATTTGCATGCAACAAGATGCACTTTATAAGCTTCCTAGGGACCTCATTTCAAGAACATAAAGCTGGAGATAAATAGCTATTTTAAATCTTCTCATCGCTAATATTATAGAGTTCTATATGAAATTGTAGTTCGTGCATTTTTTTTAAGATTGCAAGTTTGACAATATTACTATAGGCTGTTGAAGACATATTTTTTTTATATATCATTATTATAAGATTATATTTTTTTTTATTTAATTTTCCTTGTTCAGGTTCCAAAAAACTAAGAACTACTTATTATCATCATCATAAGCTTCACGCTGTATTCCGCACATAGCAGCGTAGGCAGAGGGAACCTAGTGTTAAGACACACCGTACCCCACTTTCTGACGAATTGGAGGCATTGCGTGTTAAGTGGCAGAACACAACGCCGCGCTTTGCCTCGACACCAGAGCGAAAAGATGGAAATAAAAATTTAAGAAAATATTTCAAGAAACGCAACTATTTGTTTGCCAATATACCTGTAGAGGTTATTGATAAATATAATTTAATAGATAAATCGTTTTCTCTTTTTCGTTCCTCTGACCAAATGCAGCGTTGAAGTCCACCAATTAACTCACAATATCTCGAAATTGGGTAGAAAATGTAGAGAAAGGACAAGGTACACGGGCGTTCGGGACATGATGGTAGATAATCACTACCGCCCACGATCCCGTGCAACATCAGAGGAGCTTCCTCTAGTGCTAGTGCGTAGCCGGCGCTAAAAAAAATAATAGTATACTTATGTTTTGAAAATCTTGTATTTATATTTCTTTAGAAATATTATTGCCACGTACTTTTAAAAAAGCCATATATATTTCCCCCATCGTATGTTTCTTTTCCGAAAACCTCTTACTCTCTTTCCAAATCAAAACAAATTTTAAAAATAAAGGAAAAAAAAACATACTTTCAAGTTAATTGAGAAAACCCCAGTTCGTCTCATGAGATGATCAAAACCGCTGAATATAAGAGCACGCCCGCCTCAGAGCTCGTGCCCCGCGCTAGGGACGTGACGCGCGCGTTCACTAAAACTAATTTAGAATGCACAAAAGCAGCAATTCGAAGGAAAATATTGTTCGTTTTATTGCTTCACTAGCTTCTGTATGCGGTATTGTATATTATATATCTAAGATACATAAAATGTAATAAATTTTTTTGGCCTCGGCGACTCATTGGCACAGCGTCTGACTTTTACCCGATGGTTGTGGGTTCGATGATACGCTGTCTCATGTGATGGCCCAACGTCAGAACGAACTCGACTCCACAACCAAAAAATACACAGAATAGCAGTTGCTAGCTTGGATACCACAGCGAGCATAAAGACCATCACACATCAAGATTGAGTGATAAAGAGAGGCAAGAGACTTCTGGTGATCTTTGGGAACGAAGCATCAATGAAGCAGAGAATGAGCTGGAAGAAGAGAGAAGGTCACATCAAAAGCATGAGATACCTACGAAGGATATGTATTCTTTATATACAATGTTAAATGTACGCGTCGCGTTTTGCTTAATCGTATAACTTCTTCAGGTTCAAAGTTTATTGTATATCGATATTATATTATGATATGGAACGTTGTTTGCCATAGTGTTGTTACTGTACGGTTGTTCTAAGACGTCATTTGACTTCATCGCGTTCCGAGTATGAAGGAAGACCTAACGAGTCAGGACTGCCTGCCCACGCCCACGCGCCCCCTACTTTATGTAGATAAGATAAATAAAAACATATCATCTATTGCTAACGTCCATTTAAAAATATGTAAAATAAACACCAAAATTTGGCGTTTAAAACATTTCAACGCCAATTGTCCATTCGTATCACTAATAGCACCTCTAAATTTCAACCTATCGTGAAATTTTAAACATAGTTTTTTAACGATTTCAAATATAAAACTGAAATATAACTATATCAAAGAGAAAACCATTAAAAAATAGCACATTTTCCCTTTTACCCGCAAAGCAAGGCAGGCAGAGAAACTCTAGTGTTAATACACTCTATTTTACATTTTCCGCCCAATTTTCGAAAAATTGCGCGTTGAGTAACGGAAATGAACACCACGCTTTGTCTTCTTTCTAGAGCGAAGAAAATAAAAACAGTTCATCTTAATGTAACATTAAAAATGTTGGAAACAGTTTATTCTCCCGATTGGGATTGAACCCTCAACCGATGCGCTTACAATCAGATGTTATAACACTAATCCACGACGGCCTCAAATAAAATATTAAAAAAAAAAACAAATTTTTGAAACTTGACGTGCCGTGATACAGAGCTCTTTGATTCAAACGAGTGTACCGCGATATTTATTTAAATATTTACATTTAGCTAGAACACTTTCATAACGAATAACTTTAGATTTTTTTCACTTTTTGGATATTCTATTATAGAATTTGGATAGTATTTTCTTATCAGGTCCACATTGCATCCCGTTTATAACAGGATATAATTATCAGAATGAGGAAATAATTCAATCGCACGATAGGAAACGAACCTATAACTATAAATTTGCGTCCGACTCACCATTACTCACCATTAATTTATCTGTGACTCAATAGCAACTCTAATATATACCGCTCAGAAATCTGAGATTAAAAAAAAAGGAGGTGGGAAAGAGGGAGAAAAAAGGAAAGAAAATCTTTTAGTACGCTCGAGTGTAGATTTGGTAGATGACAGTGTAGAACGGTGTAAAGATATAAAGATTTCGACGCTGATGATAGTCTGTCATTTACTTTGGACTCTATGCTCTGTAATTTAGTATTTTTTTTAGAATTCTGTACCCAAAGAGTATAGTGAGACCCTATTACTAAGGGCTCCCATTCAACTGACTTGATTTTTTAACCGTTTCTATAGATAATGGTACCAAGCCCTCCGTGGGAGTCCAACTCGCACTTGGCTAGTTTTTTTCATGAAAATGTGAATTAATAAGCCTTATTGCCTTATTTTGTAGAAAATCTATTTTTTTAGTAGAAGATTTTAGCCATGGCCATATTTTGTGAAAATTCCAACTTTTCAAATAGAATTTGAGGTAGGCCACAATAACAATCATAATCAAGAGTTTGGGCTAAATTCCATCCAATAGAGGAATTATAAAAAAATAAATTATTCTATTTTCAGCCTTAGGCAGTACCCTGCATATAGCTGAATAAGCAGGGAAAATCTAGTGTTATGACACTCCGTTCTCCACATTCCGCCGAATTCTTGAGTTATTGGGTGTTGAGTGTCGAAACTCAACGCCACTTTATCTTTATAATTAAAGAACGTTCGTTTGAGTTTTGGTTTTTTACTTTGCCTTATTATTACTTAATTTTATTTGACAACGGGAACGAAGGCTTTGGTAAAAGCTAATACAAAATATAGCTTTCGACAGGTTGTGAGTTCGATTCCCTCTCAATTCAATTAAATATTTAATATTTCCATTTTCTTCGCTCCGTGATGGCGAGGCGCAATTTCTACATAATTCGGTGGAAAATGGGCAGCGACTAGTCTTAGCACTAGATTTTCTCTGTTACCCCTACCTCTACCCCTAGCCTACTGCTGTGACACAAAAAAAATGTTTAAACATTTGAATATATGTTCAAACATATATGTTAAACATATATTCTACATAATACAGCCACCTGCAGTGTACATAAATCTCAGCAGTGCGATACTTAATTTGCATTACACAAGCTATATTTGTACCCCCGCCCTATACAACTATAGAGGTAACTTATATGGTCGTTTACGGTCCATCGCCCCTACGACGTGGGTCGTTTAGCACAGTATTACTTGAAATGTTGTTATTTTCAATAATCGTTTGTAATAGCTAGTTTTTCTTAACAAGCCTTTCTATCTTCCATAGTTTCCACCTATTTATGTTTGTTAAGGAAACTGAACGTGATTTTGTCAGATTAATTTGAATTTATATATGAACTTATATATCAACGACTAGTTTAATTGAATTGAGGCCAGTCGTGGCGCAGCGGCACGAAGTGTGACTGTAAAACCGACTGGTTGTGGGTTCGATTCTCTGAAGATAAAATATTTAATTAAATTTACATTTCCATTTCTTCGCTCTGGTGTCGAGGTTAAGCGCGACGTTGAGTTCTGCCACTCATTACTCAATGCCTCCAGAATTCGGCAGAAAGTGGGGAACGGAGTCTCTTAACACTAGATTCCCTCTGCCTACCCTGCTATGTGCGGGATACAGCGTGAAGCTGATAAAAAAAACTTACTTAAAAACTTAACTTGTAGTCATTACTTTTTTTAACTTACTTAAAATTAATTAATTTTTAACAAAAAAAACCGACGTCAAACAACGAACCAAAAAGTAAAAAATAATTTTACATAATTTTAAACATACTTTGATTTTGCTAAACAAAAATGATTAAAAAAATATTTTATAATTTTGAAGTAAAACAAACAGGCTTAGTAATTCGATATTATAGTAAGGCTGTTGTAGCATTAGCCACAACCATAATATAAATAACTGGTAATATGCCCATGATATGAATCTGACCTAACCTTTCCACTAAATAACACCTCTTTCTTACATAATGAACCATAAAAGTTAATTAACTTAACAAAATAGTTAATAATTAACCGTAAAATATGAACTTAACGCGCCGTTACTTTGAATTAATGGAACATTAAGTAATTCTTTGTTACCTGGATATGTAATCGTCATTAAATATTCTTGAGGCCAGTCGTGGCGCAGCGGCACGAAGTGTGACTGTAGAACCGACTGGTTGTGGGTTCGATCCCCACTCGAGGAGATGAAATATTTACTTAAATATATATTTCCATTTCTTCGCTCTGGTGTTGAGGTTAAGCGCGGCGTTGAGTTCTGCCACTCAACACGCAATGCCTCCAGACTTCGGCAGAAAGTGGGGAACGGAGTGTCTTAACATTAGGTTTCCTCTGCGTATCCTGCAGTGTGCGGGATACAGCGTGAAGCTGATTTATTTTTATTTTTTATTTTATTTTTAATGTGTTTGTATTAGGTGCAACCTCCGCTTGTTTCATCACTTTGATAATAAAAAACGCCGCCATATAATACGAACATCAAACTTGAAATAAGGTAAGGCTGAGAACGTAGTGTTTTTTTACTCGGATAGCGAGAAGTCCTGAGCAAAACAGGAAAAGCATAGGGAACCTGGGAACCTAATCCTACTTTCCGCTGAATCCTGGAGGCATTGTGTATTGATTGGCGGAACTCAACGCGGCGCTTTACCTCGTTACCAGAGCGAAGAAATTAAATTACGAAATGTTTCATTTTCTCGTGTATGCCTCGAACCCACAACCTGTCGGGTTAAAAGTCGCACACTTGTGCCCCTGCGCCTCTAGACTAGGTAGCTAAAAATTAACGATTAATCAAATTAATCCAGCCAAGCTCTCTCAAGTTTTGCTGCGTGGCTATAGATGAGTGTGGTCTGGCGTTGTCATGGTGAAACACCACGCCCTTCCTATTCACCAGCTTCTCTTTTTTTTTCAATTTTTCTTAATAGCTTTTTTTGACCTCATCAGTTGCTGACAGTAGAGGTCAGAATCGATAGTTTTACCCGGTGGCAAAAGCTCATAGTGGACGATTCCTTCTCACTCCCACCATACACATAGCATCACTTTGTTCCGAGTCAAGCCGGGCTTTACCACAGTCTGTGGGGCTTGTCCATGCTTCGACCATTATTTTTTTAGCCCAATCTTATCGTAAGTCACCCATTTTTCATCACCCGTAATAAACTGTTTAAGAAATAGTTCGAAATTGTTAAGTTTCAACGAAGAATCGCAAATGGAAAACCGTTGCATTAGGTTTCTCTCAGTGAGACCATGTGGTACCCAAATGTCAAGAGTTTTCTTGTACCCAGACTTTAGTAAACGATGTAAAACTGTTCTATGATTAACATCCAGTTCTTCAGAGATGTCCTTCACACCATAATTTCCAGACTTGAAACGCTTGAACCACATTTGTGCTACTCTACTCTGCGGTATTGATACCGCATTAAGTCAGTAAATCGCACAAATTTTATTAGCGGCGTTAATCGTATTTTTACCTGTTTTGTAATAAAACTTTAAAATGTACCGAATTTCTTCGTTACATACGTTCATTTTGCTTGCTTGAAAAACAATTGAAAAATGGCGAAAACTACTTTTTTTATGTATTTATTGCACCTTCAAAATGTCACATTTAATGGTATTAAAACCAGCCAGTTGCATTCAGTATAGCGAAAGAGGTTTGATTACTAATAATAAATTCAAAATTATATCTATTAAGTGACTAATATGTCAAGGCCGCAGTGACTGACTGTAAGCACGACCGTTTTCCCCACTCAGAAAAAATATTTATTCTCATTTGAGAATGAAGAATGACGTGCTCAGCTGGTTTGGGCACGTCGAAGGAATGAGTGATGAAAGTATGGCATAAAAGATTTATGATGGAAAACTGGGTGATAAGAGAGGTAGGGGGAGACCTTGGTTGACCTTCGAAAACACCCCGGACCCCCCGGAGGGCATGTATGTATGAAGAGGTTGATAATAGTGGACAAGGCGAAAGATTTATGTGGAGACCGTAGCGTTTGGCTTTCTGACTACCCTGCTAAGGCTACAGCGTTAAACTAAGTTTATTTGTTTTTTCGCTCTGGTGACGAGACAAAGCGCGGCATTGAGTTCCGCCATTCAACACGCAATAACTCCAGAGTTCGTAACTCCAAAAAAAATATCTCAAAAGGAGTAAAAGCTAGAAAAGTTGAGAACGAAGTGTTTTAACTCTAGCTTCAATCAGCCTACCCTGCTATATGCGGGATACAGCGTAAAGCAAAATGAGAATAACGAAATAGCCACAATCGATACAGTGCCGCGAAACTTGTTATAAAAATTTGTGAAGAGATAGAGTACAAAACTTATTTTAATTCCTTTTAATATTTTAAGTTTCATGTGAATTTCAAAACTGCAAAAGAAATTTTATAAAAATATCCACCAAACCGGCTCGTGCTAAGCCAGCACAGTAGCTGTGGACATAAATTTTAATCCTTGATGACGCAGCGTAAGAGATAGCGAGTTTGTAGACCGAGAAATTCGCACAGCACGGCGCACGGGAAATATGACCATATATATTATTATTACATTTATTTCTGAGAAAATATATTATGAAATTAGTACTTGAATTGTTTTAGAGGATATTCAAAATGAGGTCTAGTTGATAAAATATTTCAGAATAATATTATACTAAAGTTGTTATAACGGAAAGTATTTGAAAAAAACGAGAGGCAGAGTCTCAGAGTATTTGATGTTAGACATGGCGCAGGGGCACAAGTGTGTGACTGTAAACGCGACTGGCGACTGTAGGCTCGATTCCTATTCGAGCAAATAAAATATTCATTAAGTGAAAAACAGCGATGCTTGAGAATCAAACTCAAGCATCATTACATGAGTTGCACCTTTTATCATAATGTCAATCATTATGTTTATGTCCATAGTTATAAAATTGTATGTTTTTCATGGCAATAAATGTTTTTATTATTATTATTAAATTTTATAGTTTCATTTCTCTGCTCTGGTGTCGAGCAGAGAGAGAGAGAGAGCGACGTTGAGACTGAAAACGCAATACTTTCAGAGCGTGAAGTTAAAAAAAGTTAATCAAAATGGCTATCATGCTAATATTATTTAAGGTTTAATAAAATTATAACTATCTTTTTTTTAATTTCACCAAATATACCGCACATAGCAGAGTAATAATAGAAGAAACCTAAGTCTTAAGACACCCTAAACCTAACTTAGGTTCACGCTGTATCCCTAACGGGTTAGTCAGAGAGAACGGAGTGCCAAACTCTACGATAAGACATTCCGTTCCCATTAAAACACTTCCATTCCCCAATTTTCGCCGAATTCTTGAAGCATTGATAATTCAGAGGCGTAACTCAACGCCGCATGGTTGCAACAGTTACATCATACAAATAACGTCAAAACATAATGGAAATAGTTGTAAGTTAGTTAAAACAGAAAGTCAAGGTATTTAAGACTTTCTGTTTTAACTTCGCAAAGACGCTTTAGTTCCACAGTGTTGGAGAAAGCTTAAAAACTAACTAAGGGATAATAATATACGAAAACAGCTAGTGCGTAAAATTAAAATGTTAACCAAGTTTTACTTCTATTACAATTTTGTTATTGTACAATAGAACGGCTGTCTTATATAACGGTTTTCAGTATTAGTGGCGGTTTCTCATTTACATAACTTAAAAGTTGCATTCAAAAATTAAGGAAAAAAAAAACAATAAAAACTAAGTGTTCATAGCTTCACGATCTATCCCGCCCATAGCAGTGTTGGCAGAGGTAATGAAAATGATCCATTCCCGGTAGTGGAAATCACACCCACAACCATCGCGATTAAAGTTAGACAGTGTACCGCTACGCCACGACTGCCTCAATCAAAGAACCATAATATATATAGTAAAATTGTATTAATATTTTCATTTCCTCACTCTGACAACAAGGCAACACGGCGTTGAGTTCCGCCATTGAGTACGCAATGCTTTCAAAATGGGGCGGAAAATAGGAATTGTAAGCGTTTTAATGGAAACGGTGTGCCTTAATTCCAGGTTCCCATGTTCCACCTGTCTGCTCTCTTATATGCTGTATCGGTGTCCATATTTGTAAAGCTAAAGAAAATTGTATTACATTTTTATTAGATCAGAATAAATGAGAGCAATTTTTATATATTCATAATATTTCGGCGTAAAAAATATCAAAACTGAACTAATAAAACGAGCACGTTTGACATAACACTTAGAATTATTTATTTTGTAGAAAATATTTCTAAAATACTAGATCTAAAAATAAGTCCACTTTTACGTAGTGTTTGTTTAAAATCATGCGTTTTGTTTAAATATTCCATAGAAAAATATATTTTATTTTACATTTTCTATTTGAATCTTTTCATAGCCAAAGAACGCGAGCTTTTGTTTGCTGAATAAACATTTATTTTTTAAGCTCTTCTTTAAGCTAAACTAAACTAAACTAGCTTCACGCTTTATCCCTAGCGGGGTAGTCAGAGAGAACGGAGCGCCAAACGCTACTGTCTCCAGATACCTCTTTAGCCTCGTCCACTGTCATCAACCTCTTCATACATGCCCTCCGCGCCGGCGGGTCCTCATGCTTTTTGCGTTACCTTCCTCCAGTATCTTTCTGCTATTCTTTAAAATAGGATATAAATATTATATTATAATATAATATATATTTTTTCAATATATAACAAATTATAACTATATTTATTGCTTATATTGTAACCGTCTTATAACACTTAATAGTTACGGAATGTGATATTTATTAGTTCAAATTCTTATTAAAATGGCGAATATATCAAAGGTGTGAAGAAATCAACATACAATATATCCAAAATTGGGCGGAAGGTTAGACACGGAGTGTCTTAACACTTAGCTTTCGTCTGCCTACGCAGAATATAGCGTGACAATTAAAAATATCACCAACTGTGGCCAGTCATGGCTCAGAGGCCCAAGTGTGGGACTGTAAGCGCGTTTGGTTGTGGATTCGATTCCTACTTGAGGAAATGAATTATTTAATTAACATTTTCTTTCCTTCGCTCAGGAGACAATATGCAATGCCTCCAGAATGCGGCGGAAAATGGAGAACAGAAGGCCCTAACACTAGGTTTCCCTCTGCCTATCATGCTGTGTGCGGGATACAGCGTGAAGCTGATTTTAGCAGCGTCAGTAGCGTCTGACCAGCAGCATAAATAATCGCAGTTGCTATACAGACGGAGTGTCTTATCACTAGGTTTTCTCTATCCCGCTACATGCGGGATACAGGGTAAAGATAAAAATATAATTACCACAAATATACTAACTAAAACCACCTGTTTCACTCGCAATTGCAATCACTCCACATAAATAAAACACAACAACAATACCGGTATCGCTGAACACTCACACAATCCGCTTCCCGTTTCCGCTGCAAGGATGAGCGAGCAAGAGTAATTAGAAGTACGTGACACACGTGTTAGGTAACAGAGGGGTTCTGAAAAGCTGACTTTGTAGGTCACAAGTCACCAACGTGACAAGCTGTTGTACAAATGAAATAGGCCTTTGACATTACATGCCCTAAATTCTAGTTGCTTAAGGAATATTTATTATTTTATGGAGAATATTTCTCATAGCGTTTGTCCTGTTATTGAATAGATGAAAAATAAATTATCTGTCGGGACAACCTCTTGCTGTAAGCACGGTGGTTACTGATTCTATTCCTAATCACAGAAACCATTTGAAATGAGTTCTACCATTTACAAAGCAAATGCCACGAATAATTGACGAAAAGTAGATCACGGATGGCAGAATCCTTTATGAAGATAATTTTTTGGTAAATTTCCAAAAGTTTAACTACAAAAATGACCGAAGCTTTTATTCAAATTTTAAAACAATCAAAATTCCATTCAAATTTAAGACAAAGAAAATTTTCTGTATTCTCTAACATTGTAGTATAAAAGGAGGTGGAGCAATTCAACGTAAGACACTTGCAATTTCTGTGAAACAAATCTAATTTCACAGCCGCGTGCGAGTGAAGGCGCAACAGCAGTCCTTAAGGTTTATTTCTCTAGCGGCTTTGTACGAGATAATAACTAACATACTAAAACATGAATGCTTTATACCACGAACGTAGTGCGATGCAACTGTGTTAGCCTTTTAGCCTGTTACATGTGTCCCAAATTTAATTTCCTTAGAAAACAGCTGTTTCTAGTCTTAAAAGAACTGTTTCAGTCAAATTTTCGAGACGTTACGTGTTGGGTGTAGAAATTCTGCGCCGCGCTCTGCCTTTTGTACCTATAACTGCTTTGCCACGATAGCTTATATTCATTTTTCGCTTATCCCTTATATACTTCCCTTATATTAGTTTGTAGGGAAGTTACATATGGTCATATTATTGCAAGAACAAATCATTTGTTAGTACAAATTTTTAGAAAGCCGTGTTTAATGTCCTGCAGTTAAATGTTATTGTTTGTTTTTAGTTTTATGTGTAGTGAAAATGGAGAAACTTCTACTAATTTCCCTGGATTTTCACGATTATTACTCCTTTTTTGAACATTTTATCACTTACAGAGCAACGTAGGCACAGGGAACTTGTGATCGTAATGTTAAGGTACTCCGTTTCCATTAAGACACTTCTATTTACAAAGCGCAGCGTTGAGTTCTGCCACTTAACACGCAATGCCTCCAGAATTCGGCAGAAAGTGGGAAACGGAGTGTCTTACACTAGGTTCCCTCTGTCTATCCTGCTGTGTGCGGGATACGGGTTTCCAGATCAAGGAAATGACAATATTAAATATTACACTCTCTCGAGTGGGATCGGACCCACAACGGCGCCGGCTTCAATTATTACTAATGTTATACATAACTATTTGATGTTACTTGGCAAGTTTTCACACAGGGCATTTAGGGCAAGTTTTAATAGAAAATTATATAATTGACTCATTGCGTTTAGCAGGTTTAAAACAAGGTGTGTGAAAACTTGCCAAGTAACATCATTGAAAAGTACAAAAAAATAATAAAAAATGTTATCAGGAAACTGCTAGAAAAACATGTTTGCGTTCCTGTAAGTATTAGAATTTTAGGTATTTAATATGATATTTATTTAGAATCTACTTTCCAAACTGCGGAAAATCAAGTGTGCATTCCTGTAACTATTTTTAACTGAGGTATGTGTATGGAACTTGGTACTTATTCAGATCTCACTTCTTTTATAGGTGAAGCATTCCCATATTATCGAACTTGGCAGCATTTCACATTTTTGTTTTGGGTGGGATTTATTAATACATGAATTTACACAAAACACATAAAGAGAAGAAACATTTTAAGCACAAAATATTCCAAGGAGTGATTTTAAAGAAGTGTAGTGTAGTGTTTAAAATTAAAAGCCTTGGCCTAAAATAAATATATGTACTTAAAAAATATAAAAAAAATACATCACGTAACATTTCCGTTTCGTAACGTTACACACACTTGAAAACCGTTTAAACTATATGGACTATTTTTTTAGAGGAATATGGACTTTATTATGTTGTTATAAAGTTATTTTTCCTTTAGCAATTGTCGTTGCTATTTCGGGCAGGCATCACGCAGGGAATGCTTCATTTTTAATTGTTATTTGTTTTCTGGCGATGAAAACATACCACGGTTGTGTTACACCATTTTAACTTGCGTTAATATTAGCGTATTTTACACTTAGCGGGGTATGCAGAGGGAACCTGGGAACCTAGTGTTAAGACACTCCATTTTCATTCCTGCTTTCCTGAATTCTGGAGGTCTTGCGTGTGGCGTATGAAAAGAATAAATCTTTCATTTTCTCGAATGGGAATCGAACCCACATTCTATCAGGCTTGCAGTCGCGTGTTTATGCCTCTGCGCTACGACTGGTTTATGATATATTTCTTAAAAAATATTTATATTACTAAATACTAGCTTTTACCTGTTCACTTACCGTATCGAAATGGAAATGACTTAGTGTTGAGTGTGACAAATGGATTATACAGCGCAAAAAAAAAACAATTTGAACCACAGTTTCTATTTTTAACATGTATCTATATTTCTTACTAAATCCAATATTGAATACCGCCCACCCCACATGTACCGCGGATAAGCCAAGTTTGTTTTGACAATAGAAATACGATGTATAATAAAAAATATATAATCTATATATCTTATAAAATAAGAACGATTTTTTTCTCTGTCTGGCCTTTCTACGTTATCTTCTTCTAAACCACCCAACGGATTTTGATGCGGTTTTCACCATTATGTAGAGTATTTCTCAGGGAAGGATGATATATGGTTTATTATATGTATATTTTATTGTAATTTGACATAAATATGATAAATGTGTATAAAGTCCTACCCGTTGAGACACTTTCACGCATGCGCTGCTTTAATGT
>JAATLQ010033556.1:5496-18300 GCA_013421005.1 Heliconius erato x Heliconius himera | reverse complement strand
AAAATGCCTAAAAACGTGCTTTCTATGTATATTCTGTATACCAATTATATATTTAACTAATAATATATGTTACCAATTTAAAGACTATACAGGAGCTAATATAAGTTATTTTACAAAGAATATCGTGAGTACTTATCCAAATCAATTAATTAATAATTAAGGCTGTTTGTAATATCTATATTTCTTAAATGAATAATCATGTAATTCAAGCGGGCAAAGCCGCGAGCAGGCCGCTAGTTTATAATGAGGACGTTAGCGACCCGCTCGCGCCCGCGACCGCTTAAGCTACTTAATTAGTTATGGAGCGGCAGAGATAGGGAGACGAAAGGCGCTAGATCTTTGTTAGGTTATGAAAGTTCCTGTGCGCATACACCCAACATTGGTAAGTACTATTAAGGCATATGGAGTTTGGTTGATAGTTACTTTGGCAGTTATTAGATAGCTAAATTGCAAAAAAATAGCACCACACGCGCTTAAAGCAATTCGATGATGTTCATTATTACTGTTATTAAGTTATTTAAAGCTAATTGAGAATTACTCCTGGGAAACGAAAAAATATTGATACAACCAGTAGTTCCAGAGATCTTAGCGTTTAAACAAACAAACAAACAAATAAACTCTTCCAATTTATTGCATTAATATAGACTAATTATAACTATAAGCAATCGCTCTCTTTATGTGATAAAGTATGAGGGTATGTATGTGTGTATGCATGTGTCTACTTTTGTGTGTGTGTCTGTTGTTTTATTTTTGCATCATTATCAAATCTTTAGTGAGCAGTTTCCAATTTAAACGATGGTCTATTAAATAAAAATAGTAAAAAAATAGTATAAAACATCTTAGTATACTAAGATGTTTTATACTATTTTTTTTTTTATGTACCTCTTACATGACGTTGGTTATTTATTTTGTGTTTTAGTTTATGACATGAATGGAATTGAAATCTAGTCACGAAATTCTTTTTAGCTTCGTCGTCAGCTGTTGAAAAAGCTAAAACTTTTATTAGTGTTGAGGGTTAAAAGGTAATTTTAAAGCCATGTTTTCTGCGGTAGTTTTAACATCGTCTCAAGTTTTTTCGTGGAAAACAACGACATCATACATTATCAAAGGATTTGTCAAGTTTATCTTGACATAGTTGGTTAATGTAAATTAAAAATGACAACGGTCTCAGGATGCTACTTTGCGGTACCCTCTTTTCACAAGGCATGTTATCACAAGAATATCCTAATGCCCGTACGCCCTCCACTAGTTCAGGTAGCTATTAAACCTCTGTTTTGTAATAATTATCTTATTACATTCAATATGTTAACATATAATTTTAAATGGTAGAAATGAAGTTAATCTTAAAGATTTATATTTATAAAAAAAAGAAGAAATAAATGAAAAACATTTTTATTTAATTTTTCTATTATAAATACGATTTCATCTCATTTTAATAACATTCTCCACATTTAATTTTTTTGTTACCGATAAATAATAATCATTTTCCTTATTCAAGCCTTTCACACCCAAATAGTATGGATATCTATTAGTAGTTGCCAAATAAAAAATACCTTCTTTACTTTTATCTACGTTAAAACCCAACACATTAGTAACAAGTGGTTTTCTATCATAGCATTGTCTATTCCTAGCTTGTTGTACAGAATCACACTGGATGGCTATAAATGAATTCCGGTGTGTCAACGCTGTCATCCATAAAGTATAAGATCTAACATGAGAACAAAGAGAGTTACAGAATAACCAATAGACTTCTCCTGGCTGATTCTCTCCACCATTGACATAATAAGTAACATGTCCCACAGGCGCTGCCATGCCCATATTATCTATATTTGTACTGATAACCTCAACGAAATCGGCATCACTTTTATCAATACGTTCATCCGGCCCGAGATTCCTAAAACATGGTCCCGCAGGATCTAAGCCTGTGATTCTTGATATCTTAGTTCCAGTCAATTTGTAGAAATTCTTCCCAACAAAGCTAGCCGTCTGTACTCCAAGGCTTAAGCCAATGATTTCTGTCTTTTTTGGGTCTAGCCCTAGTTCTGTTAGATCTGCTATCATTTTGGCAGCATGTTTACCAACTGGTCTCATGAAACGGGCAGCACTGCAATAGTATATAAACATTATATTAGAATAAAGTCGTCGAAGTATAATAATATCATTATAAAGTAGTAACATAAATATTTGAAATGAATAAATCCAAATTAAATGTTATACTTGACCATGCTGGGTGGCAGAATCTAAAATTAACCTTCACTTACTGGAATGATTATTATCTAAATCATGACCAACATAGAAAGTAATATTTATTCGGTAAAGAATTTATTATTATGTGAAAGAGAAGTGATAATCTTTCCGGAAATAATATTTAGAAAAACTGACAAAAGAAATTTTATTTGCGCATTATTTTTGAGAGGACATTTTCTCCAACCTGTCGCGTTAACATTCGCACGCTTGTAGAACCCAACGCGACGCCACGAGTGGCCTCGTAATTATTGTTTCCTTTTATAAAATAGTAGTATAATCAATTTTTTTACTTACAATAACTAATGATACATGTAGTAAGAATGATTTGCCTATATCAAACAAATTGTTATAAAACATTGCGTTATCTTGTATGATAACACAAGATAACGAAATGCTTATCTGTGTCTTATGTTGTCGTGGCGCAGCGGCACAAGGTGTGACCGACTGTAAAACCGACTGGTTGTGGGTTCGATCCCCACTCGAAGAGATGAAATATTTACTTAAATTTATATTTCCATTTCTTCGCTCTGGTGTCGAGGTTAAGCGCGGCATTGAGTTCTGCCACTTAACACGCAATGCCTCCAGAATTCGGCAGAAAGGGGGGAACGAAATGTCTTACACTATGTTCCCTCTGCCTACCCTGCTGTGTGCGAGGTACGGTGTATTACCATAGTTCTTTCTTCTAATAAGTCTATTAATCATTGATTATTATTGTTTAGCGACAAGCTGAAGACTTTTCTTTGTAGATGGTGATCACAATCTATATATGTATATCTATGTAGAGCTACTAGGCATAGACAATTAAAATTTGGTAGGAAAACACTGAGAAAGGATTTCCCGAAATTCTTACCGGAACGGGAAAATAATGTTTTTTTGTTACAAAGTCCATACGAACAAACTTAAAAGCTATAGGCTAAAGCTACAAATCGTTTTACCTTTTCACTTATGTTAAGTAACGCCTTACCGAGGATACTCCATTGTTGTAAACATATTAGTATCTAACAATAGAACGTTATAGCCTATGTTTTTGTATGCACTCGACATGAACGAGGCGTATGGAAAACCTGGGCTATCTAAAAAACCACCTAAATAAACCATAGTCTTCTTCTCGAAATCTATAGCAGGGTCTTTTGCGAGTTCTTTCATCTGAAAACAAAATAAAACAAAAAAGTTTTATGTTTTAGTATAAAAAAAATTGTAATATGAGAAATTATAAAATAATAATACGATTATTATGGCTTTTGCTTTTGTATAAAAAATAATTAATTTTAAGTGTAAAATATTTTTAAATACCATGATATATACTAATATTATAAAGCTAAAGGGTTAAACGCGCTAATCACAGGGACTATTTTTTTGAATTGAAAAAATCTTTTGCGTTGGGTGCTCTGTTTATCGAAAAAACGTAGTCTCTTTTACATAATAATTAATATCTTTTCAAGATAATTTCTTATTGTATTTGTTATTGTATATGTATGTATATTACTCTTCAATTGGATTTTCCAAAAATGTATAATATATGCTATTAATCCGCTTAAAGAGTTTAATTTAAAAAAAAACTATATCATGTTAATGGTCTCGATATAACCCACTGTGCTTGCGGTTAAAGTTACCCGTGGGACTTAGAATGTATTGTATGTCAAACATAACTTATAGTTATTATCATTTGAGCGCAGATAAAATGATAAGTGGTATATAATGATGAACCATATTTCAGATAGTATCAGATACATAATATTTATTTAACCTAGGACGTACAGTTCATAAATTCAAAATTTAGAAACCTAAAATTCTAGGCAATTGTGATCATATCATAAAAACATTACCTGATTATAACTATATTTTCTACGAACTGTGCTTAACCCACTGCCGGAAACCAATACCGACAAAGTTAAATATTTTAAGCTTTTTTTTGTTATAAATGCGTCGTGAGTTGATCCTGGACCTAAAAAATAAAATTATATAGCAACTAGCGGCTTTAGCAGCACAGTGTATGGTAGACACAGAAAACCTAGTGTTAAAACACTTCGCAAGAAATCATGGAGCGTTCGGCCTCATTTTCAGGACATTACCAATGCCGCGTAAGAGCGGAGAAAGGAAACTAATTTAAATATTATAATTATTCTCACATTAACCAAAAAACTCTGTCCCACTGAGCTCTAACAGATTTCAGCACAAATTACTATAACTTTATAAAATATTAAGTTTTTACTATTGTTATACATTATAAATGAAACTATTTTTATCACCTTAATTGTAAATATCTTTAACTTTTACCACCGCTTCATAAAATTTACTCAGCCTCGCCTCGCCTTAGACCTAAGAAGAACCAGCCTTTTTTTAAAATCAATTGTTTCCTGATTTACACTTACTTATTAGTTTACTGAAGTTGGCTGGAACGACTGACATTTCATTCCCAAGGCGTATTATAATTTATATAATCATTAATTTGATAATAACCGTTATAAAATACAAACATCTTTTCAAAACTTTTTAAAATTGTGCTATAGAGCATTCCCACATATATTCTGGGATCTTATTGTAAAAGTGTACACATTGCTCCATAAAAGAATTACGAATTCGACGCAATCAAGTCACAAATTCGATAAGTTTACGCCTATTTCTAGTATTATTACGGTGTATACCACCGATTTTGGTAAAATCGTTAATAAAATATTAAATCTTAACATACATAACATTTTCAACTATTTATTGAGATGCAAATGTCAATATATTATTTTTTTTAATTGTTGCCTATAATACTATGAAAGTAGCTAAAATAAACAAGGTAAGTCATTTCCACGTCAGTCTGACTTTTTAACTGCAAATCTGTTGAGCAAGTCTATTCGCCAATCTATCAATACGAAGTCCCCACTGCAATTTGGAGTCAACGTGGATACCGACAAATACCGTAGAATCAACAGAATCCACGGGTTCACAATTCAAAAGTAGTAGTAATTAAGTAATAAATTCTTAGCCCTTTTTTCTTTTTTACATATGTAAATTACTTACCTTGTAGTGAATATTATCTTTTATAAAATTAAATAAATAATAATAATAATAATACATGTAAATTCCTATTTCATTCGATATTAATATTATATACTTACACTACATTCTATTTTCAAATTTACTTAAAACTAAATTGTTAATATTTATATTTATTATAATTCATCCGCACGCAGCGCATTCGCATGACAAACTTGTTTCGAGTTTTTTTGCTGTGCGTGACGTAGCCTGCTTGCTAGCGACGAGTAAAGAGTCGGCTACTATCGCTTGCGACGTTCACTTGTTTTAAATATTGTACTCATTGCTTGTATTCAATTTTAAGCCTTATCTTCTTGCTAATACGTATCTGTTTCGCTTATCTATTTCTTTTACTATTTCTTTAAATTTCTTTATTTCCTTCTGTGAGTGTGTAAAATTATTTTCTTTGTATATCTTCTTAAGTGTAAATAAATTTGGACAATTATTCCACAAAGTTTTGGAAATTTAATTTCACTCCGTAATTAAAAATATAATATATTATTAAATAGCGTAAATCACAAAAACCGCTATAACCTTTACAGTAATTTACATATGTAAAAAAAAAAAAAAGGGCTAAGAATAGACCCTTGTGGGACCCTTAACTAATTATTGACTCAGGAGATTGATTATTTAATAATGGTTTGCCATAGACGGCGGATTTTCCTAACATATAAATTTGAATACACACGATTAATCTGGTTAAAATAATTTAATTTATAAAATTACTACAACTTAATGTGTTTGCGGTGAAAATGATTTATATTGAAAAATATTTTGTTGAAAGGAAGTGCGTGAATTGTTAACGAGTTAAAATTGTTTATTTTACGATAGCATATTAGTTTCAAGGATAGATAATATTCTAGAATTGGGCAAAACAGTGTTTTAAGGTCGCCAAGCGGGAAAAATGTTATGAAATATATTTTCATACGCCTAATGTGGTCACGTAAAGAAAAAATATACAAAAATGTTATTATACTATAGTTATTTGCTTTCCTTGGTTAAGCTTCCATACATACTCGTACATGCATATAATGTTTCTGTTTTTGTAATAGAAATAAATTGTAAGACAGGGAGTGCAGCGGCACGAAGTGTGACTGTAAACGTGATAGATTCTGGATTCGATTGTCACTCGGGGAAATGAAACATTAAATATTTCCATTTTCATCGCTTTGGTTCCGCCATCCAACACGCAATGCCTAAAGAATCCGGCGGAAAATGGGGAACGGAGTGACTTAATTCTATGTTTCCTTTGCCTATCGTGCTGTGTGCGGATACAGCGTGACGCTAAGATAAAATAAGGTCATCGTAGGACAATAGGATACTGACTAACTATAATCGTGATAGTTGTGGATGTCTCTAGTGTCGAAGCAAAGCGCGCCGTTGAGTTTCGCCACTCAATACGCAATGCCTCCAGAATTCGGTAATTGAGGAACAGAGTGTCTTAACACTAGGTTCCCTCCGCCTTCCCTGCTGTGTGCGTGAGGTTGTTTTTTTTTTATTTTGAATATTGCAGGTAAAAATACCTGACCTTATCTCATTAGTTATAGAAAAAAAAACAAATCCCTAAATCCCTTTCAGTCAAAATTATTTGTATCAAGATCTACCCTACGCTACGACCGGTCTCAATAAAAAAAAATACATTTTTCAATTGCTGTAAAATTGACTCACAGTGTCAATTTTTCTTCTTATCTTCATTGAGAAGTAAATACGAGCAATACCTTCTATTAACGTCATAATAATAAAGAATAACATGCCGTAAGGAGCGGCGTAGTGATAAATTATCATCAATAGAATACATTGTTAATAGTACCACAGCACAATACTAAACTTGTCTTCTGTTTCTTAGAAGTTGTTGTTAAAATGTAAAATGTTTATGTAAAGACATGCTGCATTATCCATCATTTGGTGTAGAAGTTGAGAGATCGTATACAATAAAATTTTAAATATCTGTGGGTAGTACTTTTTTAGCTTCACGTTTTCTCCCGCAGCAGATTAGGTAGGTTCACCTAAGTAGACTATGGTCGTCTTGTGTAAATATTAACGTATTTTAAGATTCCGTACTTTATAAGAAAAAAAAACAGAATCTCTTATATAACGATATAATGGAAAAAAAATTGTAGTTCATATTATAGTCAAATTGCTCTCAGTGAGCGAGTCCGAGTCCGACTAGCACTTCACCGGTTTTTTAAACTGTTTTTCCCAAATGGGCCAGACGAATCCGTTTCTCAATTTCCATAATATTGCGTGTTGTTTGCGAATGACAAAAATCTTACGACGGCCTTGTCTTATCAGGACTGGGCGGGTATAAATAATTATAATACAAAACATTTCCCCGAGGAGAAATCGAACCCACAACAATCACGCTTGCAGTCAGAGGCTGTGCTACAATGATAAAAACTCTATATTTTCCTACCTCAATTATTTGTTAAAGTGTTAAGTTGTAACTATATTGTACAATGCTCATACTCGAGACAAATGAGTTTTCCTTTCTTTATGGTCATTCAGTATATTGTTAAATAGTAACTTAACATTTTTTTCCATATAGCAAAGGAGACAAAGAGAACATAGTGTTAAAACGCTTTAATGTCCACTCACACGCTGACGTATACCGAAATAAATATAAATCCATACCTATATTATAAATTCGAAAGTAACTCTGTCTGTCTGTCTGTCTGTCTGTCTGTCTGTTACGCAATCAGGGCCAAACCGCTAATTCAATTATGATTAAATACTCATATAGAGATACTTGAGGGTCTTCGGATGAACATAGGTTACTTTTTTTTCTCATATTTGTAATATTGTCGATATATACTAAAATATTAAAATACTTTTTAGTTTGACAGGCAATTTATTCTGCCATCTTAATAACAACCGACCGTTGCTAAGCAACGGTTTGCAAAGTTTGTGGTTATAAGAAAACGTCACCCAAAATGGGCTGACTCAACCTTATGAGATACATAAAAACAATGTTAAAAAAATATTGTTCTTTAAATAATGTTTAAAAAAGTCCGCGATGGTATATATTTATCTCTGAAGGTTGAGCAAAAGTAACCATTTTAATTTATTTACTTTATATTTATGAGGTTTTTGTTGTATGTATTTTCTATAATTTGATATAGAACGTTATATATGAAAATGAATTTAATAGTCACTTTTAGTATTTCATCTAGATTGACATTATAGTTTATTGTATAACATTCTAATAAATAATTAAGGAGATGTCACTGATTCGAAATTGACGGTTGACGGTATTGTAAATTTTCGAATTACTGTTAATTTTTTTGTAATTATTTGCTGTTTAAAATTAATTTATACTTTTATTTGGTTTTTCGCTTATTCGAGTAGTAGATTAGTTAGATTTTCATAAATTTCTTGGTGTGGTGTAAGTTGCAGCCCTGCTTGGCGTCGGCATAATATTATTTAAGTATTTATTATTTAAGGAAAGAATTGTTGGTTATTTCATCTCGGTTGGATGGTTATCTATACCGTTGTTATACACTTAATAAATTATACTTTTAGTTTTTTGAGATTTTATTTGATATTACTCGCAAAACTTATCATATTTAATGTAGAAGGGATTTTAGTTATTTCATATAGTATCTATGTACGCGCGCAAGGAAAACGTGTAAAAGATTTTTCCCGTCCAATAAAAATCAGTTCAGTTATTCTGGACATTAGCTCGGTGAAATAGAAAGACAGACAGAGACAAAAACTATAATATTTTTTTATTTGAGTATTATGTAAATAACCACATGCACTTGCATAAACGTATCACAACACATTTAATTTTAATTCTTTTAAATATTTATTTTACTTTGATGATATTAATAATGTAGCTGGTTTTGTTTAGTTTTTTTATTAATATTTTAATATGATTACGTTTACTTATAATTTTTTTTCATTTAAATTAGTTAGATATTTTCAAAAACAATTTTATAAATATATCTAATAAGCATTCGTATAGTTCAAGCGGGCGAAGCCGCGTCCGGGTCCGCTAGTAGATATATAAAAATATTCCAACAAATATCTATGCGCTAAAATTTACATGTTTATATTTTTTTAATATATCGACAATTGGGTACTCTTTTTTTTCCGCTTCACGTTGTATCCCGCATGTAGTAGGGTAGACAAAGAGAGCCTAGTGTTACTAGGACACTCCGCTCCTCACTTTCTGCTGAATTCTGGAGGGTTTGCGTATTGAGTGGTGAAACTCAATGCTGGGATTTGCACCTCAATCTTTTGTAATAATTAATAGAGTATTTTTTTCTCTTGTCATTTTATAACCGCTTCATTCTATATTTTTCTTAATGATTTTATTATTTTACATTATAAATGAAACCATTTTAATGAACATTTTTTAAAAATAACTAAAATATACGTACTACGTAACATAAACTTTGTAAGCTTCCTTTAAATATATATTAAATAATATTAACCTGTTAAAATTTAAAAAAAAACTCACAATCTGCCAAAAATCCTGCAGGATATCCTTCTATTTGCTTTGAACTATTCAACGCTAGGCTATTGTTAACAAACATCATAATACATAATAGCAAATAATACATTTTTAATATATGTTTTTTTCACAATTAAAAGAAAAAATTCTAGGCACGTCTTAGCTTGAACTTCTTCTAAAATCTAATGTAGTTTCAAGTTTGTTTCAATGTCCTTTAAAAACACAATGTACCTACCCAATGTCGTTATCATTGATAAAGAAAACTAATATTTTTCTTTTTTGACGCAACTCTCAACGCAACGGAACACGGAAATTATTGAATAAAGTAGATGTCATAAATAAAATTATTTTTTTAATGAGTAAGAAAACATTGTACGTCACTACCGTCAATATTGTGTTATTAATCCGTAGGTAGATATCGCCTTAAATATGGAAAACTGTAATAAAATTAAATTCTATCAAATAATAGAATTCTATTTATAGATTAATAGAATTCTATCTATTTATTGTTCTCTAAGTTGAAATATTCCTCATTAAGATAAAAAAAATCCACATTATGACTTTTAGGATCAGAGAAATTTACGGACAAACATACAAAATATTTTACATGATACACTAAAGAAATTTACATACAGATCAAAACAAGGAACTTTTTTCTTTGGAGAAGATTTTGATGCATTTGTTGCATGTACCAGCAAGAATCATTGAAGAAAATCTCAAAATGCTTTGTATTGGAATTTTCGCAGTATTTAGAGGAAAACAAATGAAATACATGTTTCTTGGCATACTTGTTACAATAACAAGGCTTATTAATAATTTTATTGGCTAATGTGAAGGAAACTGGTAGTTTGGACTTGCGTACGAAACAACAAATCAACTTCACGTTGTTTTCCGCACACAATTGGGTAGGCAGAGTAAAACCTTCTTTTAAGACTCTGTTTCCCATTTTCAGCCGAATTCTGGGGGCATTGCGTGATTTTAACGCCGGTTTTGCCTCGAAACCAGAACGAAGAAATGAAAATATGAAAAATAAATATTTCATTTCCTTGCGTGGTGATCGAATACACACCCAGTCGCGATTACACTCAAACGGCTCGGCCTCGAAACAACAACATAAATTTATCAATAGCTTAAATGTCTCTCATCCAAGCCTAGACTTTTTTTCACTAATTGTGCTCCGTCCCAACTGTATCTTTTTTTTTTTTTTTTTTATTTATTATTACAATAGAAGATACATAGGAAATTATGCTATGTCCCACAAAACTGTTTCGTCGGTTGATTATACAGGGTGGAAGTGTCAGCGCTCCTTTAACGAACAGCATATAGGGTAAACTATTTTAAACCCATACCTAAAGAAATTAATCAAGATAATTCAATAGTTTAGATGTAGGATTTTTTTTCATTTCACGATGTTCATCCATACCTGTATTTTGTGTGACGCAGTTACACATAGATACCAATAACGTAAGCATACTACTACAAAAATACTACTAACTTTGGACTTTGCGGCGCTACTACTAACTTTGCACTGGCGGAACACTGGATCGTCAACCGGCCGGCAGTTGGTGTCGCCAGCCGGGATTCCCACACTTTCAATGCGGCTTCCCGCTCCTCCTCGGTGCGCGCTGGGCTTGCCGGTTCCCCGGACGCGTTCGTTCGAGCGATCAGGTCACCTGTTGGTAAGTGATTACCGCCGCCCACGACCCCGTGCAACACCAGAGGAGCTACAGGTGCGTTGCCGGCCTTTAAGGTGGAGATAGACGCGCTTTTTGAAGGAACCCATGTCATATCGACCTGGAAACACTGCCGCGGGTAGACCGTTCCACAGTTCCGTGGTGCGTGGAAGGAAGTTCCTACGAAACCGCACAGTAATGGATTACCATTGGTAAGACAGGCAGGCGAAAACCTCGATTGACCTACGAAAACACAGCATCGATGATACTGGAAAAAAATCATGTAAAAAGCACGAAGACCCCCTGGAGAGCATATGTGAAGAGGGTGATGACAGTGGACAAGGTAAAAGATGTAAAAAAATATATACTTTATTTTACTTTCAAACTGACAGTGTGGATATTGCTTAAATTTTCCTTTTCATCACGAAGGTTTCAAATTAGTCACTGTCCGATATAAAGAATTGCACAAAATTTAGTTTTTTAATATCTATTTAGCATTTTATAGTATTTATATTATGATTATTAATATTTTGTTATTGTCAAGAATTGCTCACGTTGAATGTTTTTTTGATTTTGTAATACGTTTAATCAGCAATGAATACTTTTCTACAGTGAATTGTCCAAGAAGTGACTAACAAGAATTTATTTCGCTAATTATTTCGTAATGTGATAAAATTGAGCTACTTTTTTATTACTTTGGGAAAGAATATAAACATATCTGTTAGATAATAGGAGATGATTTGGTTTTAATACCTGTTTTTGTTAGTTCTGGTAGATCATAGTCTGTGACGTAAAGGAATACTTTTCGCCATATGTTGAAAGAAAACTTGAATATTTTTTAAATTTATTGTATAATTTTAATTTCAATAGTATATTTAGGTAGTTAATAATATACTCTTTAATATCAGAGTAAATATAAGCAATTTTATGATAATCCAAAATAATATTTCTTATTCGTCTGTGACGAATCAGGTCATTTTTTCTGAAATACACAGACCTACTTTTATTTAATAATATAAGTCTATTTAAAAAAAATAAAAATTATTTAGAATCTGCCAAAAATCCGATCTTCCTTCTATTTGCCTTTAACTATTCAACTCTAGGCTACTGCTTACAAAATCATCATATTACATCAATCATCATAATACACAATAGTAAATAATAAAAATAAAATAAATAAATTAGCTTCACGCTGTATCCCGCACACAGCAGGGTAGGCAGAGGGAACCTAGTGTTAAGACACTCCGTTCCCCACTTTCTGCCGAATTCTGGAGGCATTGCGTGTTGAGTGGCAGAACTCAACGCCGCGCTTAACCTCGACACCAGAGCGAAGAAATGGAAATATAAATTTAAGTAAATATTTCATCTCCTCGAGTGGGATTCGAACCCACAACCAGTCGG
>JAATLQ010033555.1:0-18295 GCA_013421005.1 Heliconius erato x Heliconius himera | reverse complement strand
AAAAATCAGCTGCGGAAACGTGCGGTTTTAGAAGTTATCACGAAAACTACGATACAAGTCAGGGAACAAGAAAACTCTATCTATTGAAATTTCTAATGTTGTACTATTTAATTAATTAGATTGCGGTAAATTTCAATTAAATTATTGTTATTTATTAATAAAAGAACGTTTTATCTTCATTTTGCACACATTTTGCGGTATAACTAATTAATAAAATGCACAATACCCTCATTTATGAAGTTATATAAATAGAGTGAATTAATTTAATAAAACTCTTACAAATTAGTAATAAAATTACTAACAGACGTTTGATTGTTAAGTGACTTCACTAAATTTCAAAGTGGCTAATACTTTCAAATGTTCCAAGCGTGAATTATTACTCCCATACATTGAAGGAGGAAAAAAACTTGAAGCAATCAATATTAGCTATTAATATTTCTTAAAGAAAAGTATCATGTTTCTGTAGACAATATATGTTTTATTATCAGCGTCATTCAAAGGAATCTTATTCGTTCCTTTAATAAACAATGGACAGAAGCGTCCCGGTAAAAAGATTAGTTTTTTTTAATAAATAACGAAAATTGGTTTGATTCTGAATATTTGTTAACCTTACCAATCATTAAAGAAGTAGCATCTGAGAACTCACCATCGACATCTTCTGGAAAATGCGGAAGACCCTGTGTCCCTATGGGAACCCATCAGAATCAACGAAGAGGCGAAAAAATACCGCGTAATTTAGTGAATATGGCTTTGAACACACCCATTTGCAATGCCTACGTCCAGGGCTTACGTCCTATAGGAGGAGAAATAGAAGCAAAACTCGTGGAAAAATTAAGGCTTGCTGATCGAGATACAATGTCTTTATATTTGAATCTCATAGAAAACGCAAGCCAGATCAAAATGCTATCGGATCAACAGGCATTAAATATTTTTATTTATTTTGATTTAACAAAAGCGCAATACATGTATTTAAGGAATTTAATAAACGAATGAGATCCCAAGAATGCACAAGGTGCACAAGAATCCCGTAATAAGGAGTATCAAAAATTTCGCCTACATCATGCCAGAAAGTGCTCTCGATCAGCTACAAATGAGGATGTATTTCATACTCTTCTCTACACATCAGATCCGTACATTTCAGTCATAGGAAAACATACGAGTATAGCAAAAGTGTGAAGGCACTTGATGAAGATACCTAGATCTTTTAAAATTGAATGAACTTATTATGGATCCCGAAGTTCACCAAGTATAATTAAATATAATATACTCATCATATAATATAGATTCATTTCTAATATTATTCTACTTGTAAATCAGTTTTTGTAAATTTTATATTTTATTAAATAAGTATATGTGTACGCGTAATTTCTTACTTAAATAGATAACAGCTTAAGAAACATTGTTTTTTAATAAACTAATTTAATAATACATTTTTATTACTACTATAAGTAGTGTGGACTAAGGAAATTATTATTTTATTCTTTTCATTATTTTTTTAATATATATATACTCCAATAAAAGTATAATATCTGAACGTTACCTAAAGCGTTATTTTATACTTTATGCTTGTACAAAAATTCAATTGTTTATCTTAACAAATAAAAAAGTTATCGATTTTTGATCTGATACAGACCTCAATTGCCCATAGTGCCTCGCTCTGACGAGACAAAACACGGCGTTGAGTTCAGCCAATCAACATGCAATGCCTCCAGAATTGGACGGAAAGTGGAAGGAAACTTCGTTTAGCTTCACGCTGTATCCCGCATATAGTAGAATAATTAAAGAGAATTAAAAAAAATCTCTGTTATGGCTTCTAAAACGTACAAATCTACAACATATCCATTATTAAACATACACAATAATCGAACTCTCAACCTTTACCTGCACTCACACTGGCTAACCACTGAACCAGAGGTACCTAGCTGTGCCACCGACCAGTCAACAACTAGTTGAGAAACAATCCAAGTATGTGTATATCAATCATCAAGTCAGATATGTGGGAATTATTGAATGCATTAATACGTTTATCGTTCATCGACATTTTGTTGTAAAACCTTGGAATGTATGGAATTGTAGATCGGTATTATACGACGACTAGAATTTACTACTCGGTTGTTGTATATACCTATAGAATAGTATGTATATACTGTATACTATTATATATAGCCTATACTGTTTATTTATTTAGATATTTAATTAATTTATGGAGTCAATTCGTTACCTCGCTCTGGTAACGAGGCTAAGCGCGGCGTTGAGTTCCACTACTTAACACTCAATGCCTTGAGGAATTCTCAATAAAAAATGGAGAACGGAGGTCATTCTAATTAAGGCATTTAACCATTTGCCGAATTTCGAGGAATAAACAACCTTAACGCTAGGTTCCCAAGCAGCACATGCCTACCTTTAGAAGATACCATGCGGGATACAGCGTGAAGATAAACAAAAATAATAAATATTTTTCAATTGGTTAAACAAAGCGCGGCGTTCAACGCCTACATGTTTCATATTGTATTTCATTTTAATGAAAAAAAAATCCGACAAGCGTGAATTGGGTTCACCCACCGAGGGTTCCGTACAAATATTAGAGGCTTTTTGTGAAATTCAAGCTTACCTTAACCAGAGCCCTTTCATATTATGATACCTCATTTAAACTAAGGGCTTTAATACCAAATTTTGTCCGCCATTTAAGGCATTATTATAAAAAAAAATCCTCCTTACACAAGTACTAGTGTTTTACTAGTAACTTACTAGGTTGGTCTCATTACTTCACATGTAGTTAAAGAAAATGTGAAACTGAAATAAATATATTTTTATTTTTATTATTTTGGAATTTTACCATAAATGTACAGTTGTTTCAGATTTTATCCTGAACTAGTAGGTACTATCTGTAGATATTGGGTTTCAAATTTCATAATTCTAGTTCAAAATTCTAGTTACATTTCCTATTATTTTTTTCGTGTAAGTGTAAAATTATAAAATAAAAAAAATGTGACACGTACAAAAAATTATGCCTGCCTGCCAGAAAAATCTGCCTCTGCAGTTAACCCAAAAAATTTAAATATTACTTACCTAAACGCGATGGTTGTGTATTCGATTCTCGCTCGGGGAAATAAACTAATTAATATTTTCATTTCCTCGCTTTGATAACAAGTGCTGCATTAAGTTACACCACTCCACACGCAATATGAAATTTAGGCAGAAATGAGGGAAAGTAGTATTAAACAGTAGGTTCCCTCTACTTATCCAGTTATATGCGGAATACACTGTGATTCTAAAGCTGAAAAACAAATAATAAATATTTTACTATAAAACCTATTAGAATACACATAAAATATATTAAATTTCATAAAAGTTGTTCACTCCGAGTCCGGTGGCCGGCGGTGATCGACCGGAAAAATCGAAGGTGACTTGTAGATAGAGCAACGCATGCATTATGCACGTAAATATTTATTGAAAAATCGTCTCATTTGACTCCCTCGCTGTATCCCATTGGTGCCGTGTTTCTATGGTATTGTACAAAACATATACATACATACATTTTAAATAAATATCGAGTTAATTTGAATCTATAGTTTTAAACATTTTTAAAGTGTTATTCCACACTTAGGAAAGAAAAATACTTATTTAGAAAACGTATAAAACTCGCGACTCGCGGGAGTCAGGAGGCGCGGGTTCGAGTCCCGCTACGTTTAAATTTTTATACGTTTTCTAAATAAGTATGAATCTATAGTTTATTTGAAACTGTTTTGAAGCGAAATATGCGACGTATTTCGATTGTACTATCAGTCACGTAAATAATTTCATATTTTTTAAAGAATCGTTAAAAAAATGTGTGTGATTGTGAGCGTGAAGGGTTGTGGGCTCAATTTCCACTCGACGACATGAAATATTTAATATTTTCATTTCTTCGCTCTAGTGCCGAGGCAAAGCGCGGCGTTGAACTCCGCCACTTAACATGCAATAATTCGGCGGGAAGTGGGTAGGGGCGTGTCTTTTGTTTGTCTGCGCTCCCTCTGCCCCTGTTACATGCGGGATACAACGTGAAGCTAAAAAAACCGCGATAATCCAAAAAATAACATTCCCATTTAATGACGTCAAATTATATTTTTAACTGACTTCAAAATAGCGAAAGCTTCTCAGTTCATATTTTCAACGAACTTCTCTTTTAGTAGGTTATGTTCTGTATTCGTTGACTATTTCTATATTTTCCGTCATTTATGGATCGATTTTAAAATACTTGATACTTATATCAATTAACAAAAAAAATACTTTTCTTTTATATAAAGCTGGTTTCATTTAAAATATATATTGTGTATGTTTTTCCCGACTGCTAAGGAAGGGTTATGTTTTTCGCGCGTATCTTGTATGTATGTAATATTCTTTATTACCTCGTATCTTCAGAACCGCTGAACGGATTTACATATTTGAGGTATCATTAGATTCGTATTAGCAGCCCAAGTGTTCTTAGATAGGTGACGTTAATAAAAAATAATCATGGCGGCGGTGGTACGCGATTGGACTTAGTGAAAAAAAAAATCGTTTCGAATACTACAATTTGGGTATCAAATTCAAGAGCATAATTTCAGGATTTCAAAAAAATATATCATGATTATCATTACCATAATAAATTCTAACAAAAAAATGAAAAATAAAAAAAATATTTGTAAAAACAAAAACCCCGACTGCATCAAACTAAAAAGAAAATAAACAAGTCCAATAGTTTATTAGGATTAACAGTCGGGACCTATAAGTAATTCTTCAATCAATAAAATCTTTACCAGGAACCCGGCATACTTTAAAGAAGTCCCGACTGTTAATCCTAATAAACTATTGAGCTTGTTTATTTTCTTTTTAGTTTGATGCAGTCGGGGTTTTTGTTTTACAAATATTTTTTTACAATATGTTGTTAAGATATTTTTGATTCAAGAAATGGGAGTTGCAATTACACTTGAGGAATTTACCAAATTTGAAAGAATTCATAAAGAGATACATACACAGAAAGAGAGGTGTCCTCACTAGGAGGACGGAATAGAAAGAAAACTGGTTAAGTGCGAGTTGGACTTTGTGCCAATCTCAGGATTGTAGGTCAACGGAAGTACAACTCATAAGTTGACAAATTTAAATTTGCGAGTTAATATAATATTGTAAGGATTTTTTCCCATGAAATATCTATAATTTTTCACTTTTCAGATTTAATTTTTATTTATAGAACTTATAATATAAATATTTGCTTTATTTATATTGTAAGTGCTGACTTGGTGTCAAACTTCATAACCCTACTATGGGTTACTGTAGGTTTTAATTATGATGCGAGTTTCATACAAAATACAGCAAAATCAATGCAAAAATGCTCGTTTCTGTTAATTACGTTGACTTAAAAGCTTGATGATTTTTGATGATTGATTCTGTGCCTCAAAGGAGTCATAGACCTAAATATTTAAATAATCTCAGTTGGATACCTTCAAGCGATCTCGACGTAAATGGTCTTAACGGACAACAAAGTAATCCTATAAGAGTTGTGTTTTTACCTTTTTGAGATATGGAACATTTTTAAGTTTATTTCTAACAATAATACAATGTCACTTATGCGATAAGAGAATTTAAGTGAACTTTAAATAGTAAGAATGAATTAAGATATGGTCAGGTGGTTTGGGCATATCGAGAGAACGATTGACGAAGGAATAGCAACAAAAAATATAATATAAGAATGAGTGGCAAGAGCCAGATATGCAGAGCAGGAACAGACCACGGTTGATCTTCGAGAACACAGTCTCGATGATATTGGAGCACGGTCAGGTAAAAACCATGAGAGCATCTATATATGCGCAGGTTGACAATGGAGATACGAGGTATACAGAAACCGTAGCACTTGGACCGCTATTGCCTCTGACCAGGCGGCTAACGTGATGATAACAAAAATTCGAAAAACCCTATTTCTTTATCTTTTATAAAGATTTTTCACTACTCTGAGTGTATCGGAATTGAACATACGTTATGAGTTTCACCCACAATGTAACTATGCCATCTAACATTCCATCATATTTGCATGTACAAAAAAGAAATTATGTTCAAAACGGCAACTTTTTTTCTGAGTTGATTTCCACCACTCAATATACAATGTTTCGAATTAAGGCAGAATACGAAGAGCAAAGTGTTTTGAAACTGGGTTCACCCTGATCCCCTTCCATGCGGCATAACGTATAAAACATAAATATCTATTTAGTATGGAAACCGAACCCACTTTTTCTGGTATTGTAAACAAAATCATTAAAAAAAATATCATAGAAATACATTAAAACTATATTCCAAATGATATTGTAACATCAAATTACCAATTCTGTAGCTAAAGGAATTTATAAGACACTATTTAGTTTTCATTATTCAGTCACCACCCGAAGTGGAGTCGTTACACTTATAATTTGTATAATACTATCATATTATACAGTTCGGGATTCGAACCCGTGGCTTTGGGGTAAGAGGGCATTGACTGAGAAATATCTCGAACCATTAAGAATTCCTACGTCAAACTAAAGGTATACAACATACGTCACGAAAGTAACGCACGAAATGCGTATCGGCGAGAATGTCGAATTAAGTGTTAAATAGTGAATAATATATGGAGGTTCTGTAAAATAATGTGTGGAAATTGGGTAATTAAGTATGATATTGCGCATATAGCAGGTTAGGCAGACCTAAAGAAGAGAGAACCTAGTGCTAAGTCACCGCGTTCTCCACTTTTCGCAGAATTCTCGACAGATAACGTGGTTGAATTGTGAAACTCAACGTCGCTCTTTGCCTTATTATCAGAGCGAGGAAAACTCTAAATTTACCATTCATTCATTCACCCCGAGTAGGAATCGAACCTACAACCCCTTACCCTTACACACTTATGCCAGTGCCCCAAAGATTGAGTTTCCACTTGTTTTTTTTTATTTTCTCAAGTTGGATTCGTACAAATAACTACCAACTTAACATACATATACACGTACATAACAAACACACTATTTAGATATATGTACACATTAATTCTCAATTAAAATGGCCCAACACAAACCATTCACAATCGACTATTTTCACCAGCGATGACTAGAATTCAACGTATTTAGCCCAACCCTTTCCCCCAACCACCCCTACCCCAAAATAATCCCTCTCCAGCATTGCGTATAAATTAAATTTAAACTTAATATTACTGTTTTCATTTCGTATTCAACACGCACAGACAACTTTGCAATACATATACGATGGAACTTTAGAAACAAACTCGATCATACAAGTTTATACTAACAAAGGGAATCTCGAGTTTAGCGGGATCATATTACCTATTCTGAACTAATACTGATTTTGGGACCCAAAAACTAAATAGTGACCCCTAAAATTGAAGCACTAAGGCTCCGTAGTTAATTTTGTAAGGAATAAGGGCACTGTGAATATCTATACTAATATTGTAAAAGCTGAAGAGTTTGTTTGTTTGTACGCGCTAATTTCAAGAAGTAGAACAAATTGAGAAATTCTTCAAAGTCACATAATTTACGTCGTCGTCACGGATAGTCCAATTATTTATCTAGGAATGGGATATAATAGGAATGGACTATAAATCATCACGTTAATCGTTTTAATATAGCCTACTGTACCTACGGTCAGAGTTACCTCTATTACATATAAAGAGTCATATGTCATACGCAACTTACTAAGAATGATTTAAGTCACATCGTTCTCCACTTCTTCCTCGTTTTCAAAATATTCCGTATTGAGTGGTGGAACTCAACACCGCCCTTTGGCTACTAGAGTGAAGAAATTAAAATCAATTAAATATAATCATGACTGAGGACCGAGCTCACCAGACATTCAGCTGACAATCTTACAAAACTCTTTAGTTATATTACGACGCGAGCGAAGCCGCAGCCAAAGGCTAGTACCAATCACACGCTCTTTCACAGTATCCCCTTTGATTAGAAGCAATTTGCAGTCTGTGATGCGAATAGATTGAAAGGCTTCGGGAGGATTATAATTTAATGGTCACCCAACCCTGAGTCAATTGGTAGGAGTTGACAACTTGTGGACTGGAACGGTCAGGTCCATTATTAACATTAAATAGCTTTTATGATATTCGTTATAATAAATCGGTAAATGATTTTAAAAAAATATTAACTTGGATAGATTTGATAATGATTTTGTAAAGAATTTTAAAAAATCTTTTTTCTGATTCTAATATTATTCTTACAAAATTTGTAAAACATAAAATATATCGTTGTCAAATGGGTTCTCCCTAACAATTCGGAGTGGCTGAACGCTAGGTTCCCTCTGTCTACCCTGCTTTGTGCGGGTGAAATATAGTGCACACACAGTTACGTTTCGGTAGTTAGTTAATACTTTCTGCATATTCTAAAGACATTGCTTAGTGAGTGGCGAATCCTAACGCAGACCACGACAACAATGCAGACCACGACACGACACACTGCGTTACGTCGACATTTTTATTTATTATACAAATATGTGAATATGTAGTTGAGGCCAGTAGTGGCGCAGGGGCACAAAGTGTGACTATAAAATTGACTGGTTGTGGATTCGATTCTGTGTGCGGGGTACAGCGTGAAGCTGATAAAAAATAAGTGAATCTGTATTTTTTTAAATAAATGGCTAGCGGTCGCTGAACTTTATACACCTGGGGTACTTAGCCTTGCCAGGGTTGATATTTATGGAAAAAATATAATATTTTTACAACGTTTTGTTTTTACAATCTTCTAACTCAATTTGATTATAGATTTCAATATATTTTAATTGTATTAAATTGAAGTAAAAAATTTTGGGTATTTCATAGGAAAAAAATATTACAAACTTATTATTGTAGTTAATTTCACACAAAACGAGTAAATATGACCTAAACTTAAGTTTGTCAACTTTTGTAAGTTCTTAAATGAATTTCTTTATAAATTCTTAGATGACACTTTGCAGTAGTCCGTGGTCACGGGTAGACAGTCTATCCGTGACGGTTCCGTTCTCGTTGACCTACAATCCTGAAATTAGTATAGAAGCCTCGATGCGCGAGTCAGTCTCGCGTTCACCCGTTTCATTTTATAAAAAAACTACCATCCCTGCAAACCTCTTCCCAACTATTGTATAAAATACTGAATTATTTAATCTATAACAAATAGGTACTTACAAACAAATTAGTAATTTAAAAACTCAAAAAAGGCAACCCTAAACAATACCCACGTCACAAGTGTCCACACTCGATCAACACCGAGCACACGGCATACGGAATAATTCATGATTATTGAAAAAGTCCAAGATTCAATTCCCCTTGATTTTACGAAGCATTACGAAACATTATGCATCTTAACTATTGTCGTTGCCTCTTTTAATGCACGTGTACAGTTATTTTTTTTTTAGTTTTATTGAATTTTATGTAGCCGTCGTAGCGCAGTGGCACAGGCGTGTGACCGTCGACACGACGGTTGTGGTTTCGATTCCCTTTTGAAAGGTAATGAAATATTAATATTTTCATATTCGCCACCCAGCTATTAAGTGAAAAGAAAAATAATTATACTAATGTATTAGATGTTTTAAATTTTTCAGATTTTTTTTTTCTTATAAAGAACCATATTAGAATTGAATGTCTAGATATAGGTATTTTAAAAAATTACTAAACCGATTTTAATATAACTTAATACGTATAAGTTGAAATATCACATTGAAATCAAAAAGAACAATCTTATTAAGACTTAGTTACCGACAAATTTGTGAACAAACAAAACAAACCTACATAAGCATACTTTTACAAAATTTTGGACACGTTTTGTAAATTTGTAAGTTGACTGAGAACACTTTCAAATACAAAACATAATTCTAAATTTATAAAGTCCAAGATTCGATTACCCTTATATTTATTTATATAAGTCAATGCACCTTTAAACAATATTTACTATTGTCCATACGTTTTTGAAGTGCACGTGTGCAGTTCTTTAGTTCCCATGAAGTTTTGTTTACTTGTACAGACTGATACTAGGATCCGTCTACTAGGACACGCCAGATGGAGCTGAGCTAAGTGAAGCTATGTTGCGAAATTTTCTGTTTTCTTTGCTCGCGCTGGGTTAGATTAGTCAAAGTTCAATCTGTGCGCATGAATTTTAAAACTTAACTCTATGGGACACATTTTGACGATTTACTTAAAAAAATACAATTACAATTATCACCAAACTACTTCGCTGATATCACCATCTCGTACACAACGTTCCTGCAAAATTTCAGAGCTGTAGGTTTAACGGTCTAGGAGGAGAAGCGTTACAATGATACACACTTTTGACCAGATTATGATAGAGCTTCGCTTCGTTCAGCTCAGTCATAATAAGAGCCCGTCGTGGCGCAGCGGCACAGTGTCTGGCAGTAAGCGCGACGGTTGTGCCTTCAATTCAATTCAATTTAATTTAGGGAAAAAAACTTTTTCTTGGCTCTGGTAACAAGACAAGACAGTTGCAGATAAGAGATGCGGAAAGACTAAGCTGACCCCCTAAGGATAACAAGATAAACAGCAGCGTTGGGTTCTACCACTCAACACGCCATATCTCAAAAATTTGGCGAGAAATGGGGCACGAGTAGGTTACGTAGGCTATTACCTAGTATGCGGGACAGCTAATAAATACATATATCTAATAAATACATATATCAAAATACTTCATATATTAACTGGCGTTTAAGAGCTTTCTTTCATATTTTTATTATATTTTTTTTGTAATAACTTAAGCAGTTAAGTTTACATTGCAATACCTGTCCACTGCAAAGAAAAATCGTGGCATGAAATTCCGATATATATGGGTCTAAAATTACTTAACCAATTTTGATGACAGAAAAAATTTATTAAAAATATGTCAATTGTTCAGATTTGCCACTGACAGGCAGTAAAGCAGCTCCAAAATTCGGCGGAGACACAAAAGGATATTATTGGGAACGGAGTGTCTCAACAGTAGTTTCCCTCTGCATACTTTGCAATAGATTTTTTATAGATTCTTCATAGATTCACATCCATACAAAATTCGAACTTGGCTATCTTAAACTACCTTACCTATTATTTAGTAACCTGTACACATTCATATAAGAATCGATATAAAGCAAAAGCCACAAAAGCCCTAACCCTTCTGTAATACATGAAACATTACAATACACTTCTATTCATGGAATATCAAACAAAGCCAAATAAAAACTCATGGGAATCAAAGAACTGCACACGTGCACTACAAAAAGGTGATAATAAAAAGATTATTTCATAGTGCATTGACCTGATATGTAATGTAAAGGGGAAATGAACCTTGGACTTTGTAAATATTATTTTTATCCTTACTTATTGGCATTAAGTAGAGTGGGCAAAGAGAAATTAGTGTTTTGACACTGCGTTTTTCAGAAAATTTTGAGATAGTAATATCTCATATAAAAGTTGGATTAGGAATTCTGCGCTTTTTACCGAAGCTGAAAAATTAAAATAATATACATATTTATTGTACTAATAAAGAAGACCAACGGCCTGAACAGGTCTTCATAAATCGATTTCTTTTTACAAAAAAAATGCTTCATAATCGACCCATTCGTTCAGGGGCTACGGTGCCATGTACAAAACATGCCTCTCTTTTTATATCGGGGGCTAAATATAACTTTTTCCCCAAGGGAGAAACTCGAACCCACAACCATCGCGATCACATCGACAGAGCCAGCACTGTGACACGATGTATAAATGTGTATATAGCGAAATCGATACAAAATATTAATTTCAATACAATAGAATTGTTAAGGAACAAAAACTCATGAGAATTAAAAGGAGCACGTGCAGCATAAGAAAGGTATCGACAATAATGTAAAACATCGTTTTATAGTTCATTGACCTGATATGTAATATTAAAGTGTAACCAGTAACTACACGCGATTTTGAGTGTTGACAGACCGACGGACAACAAAGGAATTCTAAAAGAGTTCTATTTTCATTTTGAGATTCGGAACTATTATAAAAGCTGAGTGTTATGACACTCAGATCCCCACTTTTTGCTAAATTCTGGAAGCATTACTTGTTGGGTAACGGAACTCAACGCTGCGCTTTGCCTCAACACTAGAGCTACAACTGCTTATCTCAGTATGTAACAATTTACCTGAGATTTCTAAGTCGACAGTCCGATATCATACTGATGCGTGATCTGGAGCCGTCGTCCAACGGCGGCAACGTCGCTTTGGATCTTCCGAGAACACTGTTATATATAAAAAATATTTACATAAATGTAAGTAATATACAAGAAAATGTCATAAGAATACAAGATAATTTAAAATTATGATTTTATAGAGCCCTCACTGCACAGTGGGATTGGGCGCAGGGTCCGTGCCCATTTCCGTATAGTCAAGGGCCCACTCCAAAAATTTTACTAACAAAAGATTTGGTCTGGAAAATAAATATATCTGTCCAAAGCTAAAATGCTGGAAAATATCAGCAAATACACTCTTGACAGTGGCTTAGCGTCTGAATATAAACGCGACGGTTGTAAGTTTGTTCTTTACTGGAGAGAATGATTCTATGGTCCGTATTTGGAATCGATCTTAAGATGCTGTTTTAAAAATTTATAAATCAAAAGATCGATATCAAAGTTGAGATATAGATCCAAAAATATCATAGGTTCAAAAAAAATCATTTGCCCGCTCTCATAAACTCTACGCGGCGGTAATCAGCAATTTTTTGTAATTGGCGAAAAGAAGGAAACAGAGTATTATAATATTAGGTTCCCTTTGCCTATTATGCTATACAAAAGAAAAAAAATATTGAAAAAAAAAATAAAAAGAATTTGTTATAGGAAACATATAAGGACTAAAATTTAAATTTGATATTAACAATACACAACAGTGATATGTTACTCTGTTCTTTATTTACCTTTAGTGTCAAAAGCAAAACACCATATTATTCATTTTCCGACCATTTTAAAAACTTTATTTATTTAAATTTTTAGGTTCACGCTGTAATCCCGCAAATAGCAGCATAGGCCAAGGGAACCTGGAAACCTGGTGTTTAGACACACTCCCATTTTCGTTCCTCACTTTCCGCCGAATTCTGGAAGCATTACATATTATGTGGTAGAGCACAACGCTTGTGCTCCTTTGCCACGACGGCCTTAAGTTAACCAATACTTTATCGAACTCACAACCATCGTTGTACTACTTATAAAACATATATTTAAAATAGTTGACAAGTCATGGCTGCCTTAAAGTTAGTCTTTTTAAAATTTTGCACATCGTTTTGCACTCACGAAGAAAATAATCAAAGGTAAGAAAAAATCCTTAAATCAAATCTGCGCACCCATTTATATCTAACTTTAGGGAGGCCACGACTCGTCGACCGTACTATAGTACCTAGTTTTACTAAAAAGCTTGCTTTTATCCGTAAACCGCCGTTTAGGTCGTTTGTCCGCGGCCGAGTCCCCCGCGCCTTCCAGGGAGCCGTGCAAGGGACTTGTGCTTTTTAAAGCGCTCACTGAGGATTCCTATATTATTGATAAAAATCAAATCAATCGGCTTCACGCTGTATCCCGCACATAGCGTGGTAGGCAGAGGAAACCTAGTGTTAAGACCTAGAGTTCCAGCCGAATTCTGGAGGCATTGCGTGTTGAGTGGGGGAACTCAACGCCGCGCTTTGCCTCCACACCAGAACGGAGAAATGGAAATATAAATTAAAATATTTTTTTCATTTCTTGGAGTGGCGATCGAACCCGCTACCTGCATTTACAGTCACGCTTTGGGCCCCAGCGCAACGACTGGCCTCAGATTATTGATATTATAAAATATTACATAAAGTATTTTTTAAAAAAAGTCTATATTCAATTTCGATTTCGTGTAATGCTTGAAAGGCTAATTAAAAACAATGTCTCTATAAGAGAACAGTGGAAAAACACAGTGTATTAACCATTAAATGTGGAAAAATAAAAAGAATTCATTTCCAAAGAGAAAATTGACCACAAAAATGTACTATTTATATTTTCAATTATTTTTAGCAAAATTCAATAAAAATCAACTAACTTTAGCAGTAACCTCTCCCGGACTGTAGGTAGTTACCTTCTCGAGCACTTCACTCTCAGTACCAATGTTACCTAGCGTAGTAGACGATTCCGATTCCTATTTATGGCACATTATTTTAATAATTATATTTAAAAAAGTTTTTCTACTGAAAATATGTATTTTTTTCTTTTTTTAGCTTCACGCTGTATGTATCCCGCAGCATCCCGTTGAAACTTATAACCCAGAACGAGGAAGTGAAATAATAATCTCGAGTGGGAATTTATTTTTTCAGCTTCATTTTACACTTTTCGAAGCTAATCGTGGCGCAGGGGCACAAAGTGTGACTGTAAAACCGACTGGTTGTGGGTTCGATCCTCACTCGAGGAGATGAAATATTTACTTAAATTAATATTTCCATTTCTTCGCTCTGGTGTCGAGGACAAGCGCGGCGCTGAGTTCTGCCACTCAACACGCAATGCCTCCAGAATTCGGCAGAACGTGAGGAACGGAATGTCTTAACACTAGGTTTCCTCTGCCTACCCTGCTGTGTGCGGGATACAGCGTGAATCTGATTTATTTTACTTTACACTTTTCAAATCACTTCGTTCTCCATTTTCCGCTTGGATTCAAGTCATTACGTACACGTATTAACTAACGGAACTCAACGCCGACCTTCGCCTTAATAAATAAACACATAAGCAACTAACATAAGTAATTGTTTTAGTGGAACCCTCTGAAGCCTCTGTTTCAATATAAATATTGACTTTACCAGGAAACCTATGGGAAATTACAAAATTAAAAATTCCAAATATACATAATTAAAAGTAACTTTTAGAACATTTTTATTGAGCACCGGCGACTCGCTCGCGGCTTCGCCAGCTCAAAATATATCAATACTTATACGCTAGTCTGAATTAATTTCGTATTTTGTTAACATTATAATTAAAAAACCGGACCACCACGAGTCGGTATCGCCCACTGAGGGTTCCGTACAAAAATTAGATGTCTCCAGCTTTTTCTGAAATTTTAACTTAGCTTGGCCAAAGCCCTTTCATCTGATACCTCACTTAAACTAGCGACTTTAATACCAAATTTTGCCCCCCTTTTAAGGATATTATTTTTTTGGAGTTAACAGACAGACAGACGGACGGACAACTAACTGCACCGCTATCAACATGATCAACGACCACAAAATTCGAAAATTGACAAAAATCATCATTTAAGATCAGATCATTTAAAATTTAAATTTTCACTTAAAAAAAACCAACAACAACAACAACTTTAATAATCAAAATTAAAAAAGACACGTACAACAAAAGTCTATGGCGCCTAACAACCACACACACAACAAAATTATTATAATTTTTTTTCCGCAAATTTATGGAACAAAATACTTTAAACTCATAGAACTTTTTTATTTATAAACCGATTGAATGAAAAAAATAAACTAAATTTAAAATTTGTCAAAATACAGTAGTAAAAACTGCAAATAAATCGACTAAGCCAGCTTCTGACTTCTGAGTTTAGCGTGCATGAAAGAACAGACACACAGGCAAAAAAAACATTTTACTGTAAACGTAACGGTTGTGGGTTCGATTCCAGGGAATGTGTTATTTCTATTTCTTCACTCAGGGAAGATAAAGTGCGTCGTGTAGTTCTGCCACTCATCACGCAATGTCTTGAAAATTGGAAGGGGCGTTGGGGAACGGGGTGTTGTAGCACTAATTTCTTACTCCCTGTCCTACTAATACAGGTGAAGGTAAAAGTTAAACTTATTAACGTGTAAAAAATCTCAAAAAATTATAACTAAAACAACAGAAATACCAATATTCCTTAGCAATTTCATCCACAACTGGCATATCCAAAGACGTTGAGCTTGACCATCTCTTTAACGGCTCCTGGTCATCCTCCTCCAGTATCACCAAGTCTTGTTGGCACCAAGTGTCTTTTGGTGAAGGATCTGGTGGAACATCTGGAGTCCAGGATTCTTCACGTTTTGGAATATAACATGGTGGATATGCGGAAGGTTCTTCGCCAGGATCGTGGCGGAAAAAGTTCCTTATGTATAGAAAATTGTTTGATATATTCATTAGTTACTTTTTCGCACCTATTAGATATTTATATTTATTTACATATGCAAATAACAGACTAATTTTTAGAAAATTGAATTCTAATACTAAAATAACTAATTAAATAATGTACAGCATTAGATTTCGTTATTAAATTGTTAAATCTCTGAAAAATGAAGAACACAATGATGTGTCTCTACATTTTCTCAAATCAAGTCAAATCTTAAATTTTAGAACCAAAACTTTTGGGAAGCGTAAAGGTAGTATCTACTTTTAGAATCTGAGTACTAATTGCAACTAATACGAAACCAAAAACATCAGGCCGTATAAATAATATACGTTTGTACGGCCTTTGATAATCGAATAAAGATTTACACCTTAATTCAAATTAAAGAATATTTACCAATTAATTAATTTAAGCCACGCTTCAGAAGCACAATACGCTGTAAACAAAACATTCTGCCGTTTCATATAATTTTCGTAACATATTCTCATTGCCTCTTCAATGATGTCCTCGCGAACATCTAATATTACGAGCTCATTTTCTTCCTTTTGGTAAATTTCTGCCCTGAACATGCACAAGGACAAGTTACTAATAACGTACATGTGCTCGTTAAATCTATATATATTTATCTATAATAAATTTGCTGTCTGTTCGTGGAAGATACATGGGAAAATCTAATATTGGGAACATATATCAATATAATAGAACTCGAAATATTTTAAGTCCAGGAAGGTCTTAACTGTGACCGCTGGTACAATGGAGAGGCGTGTCTAACTATAGGGTGGTAAGTCGGCAACATGCCACGAGCCCCCAGCCAGAAGGGGTCCACGCTCAGAACAGAATCCCAACCCCCAACATTTATTATTACACATTAAATAAAAATAGTTTTGTATTTTAACTTAATAGCCTGAAATTTTAACTTTGATGTAATTAATACTTTTGTTGAACAGAAAATCCGAAGCAGGTGAATTTTGATAATCAAAATTGTGTACTTAAACAATAATTGTGATTTCAATATGTACTACAGGTTTAACCTTAAATTTAAAGCGAATTAATAGACAATCAGCTTCAAGGAACCTATTGTTAAGACACTCCGTTTCCCACTTTCCGTCGAATTTCGGAGGCATTGTGTGTTGAGTGGCGGAACTTAACGCTGTGTTTTGCGTGGACACCCAAATTTCATTTCCTGAAGTGGTAGTCGATCTCACTAGCAGTCGCCTCTATATTCACACTTTATGCCCCTGCACTGCGACTGGCCCCTAAATTTAGTGTGCCTTTTATCATCTACAATTAACGCCTTATAAACATTAATTTAAAATAAACTGGAGCTGAGAATATATATTATTTTTTGTTTTATTCTTATACATATCAAAAATGCACCCGGTATTACCCAACAATACAAAAAGTATTATTTGTATAGTGATTTTTTGTTACGATTCAACCAATAGTTCCTGAGATAAATGCGTTCAAACAAACAAAAAATTAAAAATAATGTGTTAAATCGGACAATGATGATTAGTGTAGAATAATGATTAAGCAACTGGAGAAAAATCATTTTTCTCCAGCGCTGGTACCAATAATGATTCTTTAGAACATAATTGAAATTAAATACTTACTTATTTAGCTTCACGCTGTAATACTAGTGGGAAAGTCAGAGAGAACGGAACCCCAAACGCTACGGTCTCTATATACCTCTTTCACCTCGTCCTCTATCATCAACTTTTCATACATGCCATCTGGGGCGTCCTCATGCTTTTTACGTGATTTTTCTCCTTCATTATCTTTGATGCTGTATTTTCGAAGGTCTATCTTTATTACCGGTCACTTTTTCTTCATTAATCTTTTTTGCTTTTCCTTCATCATCAATCCATTTTCACGTTCTATTATATTCTCACCGTGAAAAGTATGATTGACTTATTCCTAGCGGATCAGTATATTTAAGGTTACGTTGTGGACACACGAGTGCCTAGGATGCTATCTTTGGAACAGACCAATATGTAATCGTTGCTATAATAAGGAGTCTGTTTCATTTTGAGGTACGAGACGTCCAAACTTGGAGTCGAATTATCGCATAAGAAGCTGGAAGTTTTAAGATCCATCGATCAAAGAGGAATAAGTACTTCCAAAATATGAGACATCTTTGAAACAGAAAACGGAAATTCTATAAGAAAAGCAGCGACAGAAATATGTGGTAAATGATAAGGAG
>JAATLQ010033554.1:0-18290 GCA_013421005.1 Heliconius erato x Heliconius himera | reverse complement strand
GAGTTAGGATTTTATTGTAAGTATCGATAAGTTGTGTTTTTATTTCAAAAATTCAAGTGAAGATTCTCATGGGAGGTACGAAAATGCGACCTAAAGTTTTAATAAATTTGTCATTAAAAATCTTCATTGCGTTGCAAACATACATTATAGGTATATCAAAACACGAACATAATTCAGTGTGTTAATTAAATAATTTTGTGGTTTAAGCGGGCGAAGCCGCGAGCGGGTCGCTAGTTCTAAATATAATATATGAGGCCTGCATCAGAACTTTTCCGTTTTACAGAAACGGAAGTATCTTAATGGGGAACGAAATGTCTAAACACTTAGATCCCAGGTTCCCTTTGCCTATCATGCTATGTGCGGGATACAGAGTGAAGATAAAAAATAAAAGAAATTATTTAATAGGATTAATCGCATATATTCAAGTATTATAATTTATTTATGTTTTTAACACTTTGCCTCTGTGATCAAGTCAGTCTACTTGGTTAAGAATTTAAAATGTAAAATCGTGTAAATCTAATATCAAAAGATGTTATCATGAAAGTCTTTTTTCTAAAAGAAAACGAACCAAAAGTATAAGTTATTGAAAACAAATTGGCACTTCATTACCGGGGAAGTCCCGTCAATAAAGGAGTTTTGTTTAAGCGCAGTCTACAAATATTTCTCGAGCGCTCATGCCGGGGAATGAGAAAATTTCACAAAGAATTTTCATATTACTTCGGTTTTCATATTAGGAAATTCACGTCACCTGTGCTTTTATTTTTTTTTAGTTTTTATATCAAATGCTTGAGGGTTCCGTACCTTTGAAGGAAAAAAGGAACCCTTATAAGTTCACTTTGTTTTCTGTCTGTCTGTCTGTCTATCAAGAAACTTTATCTCAGGAACGCTTGGAAACATCGAGTTGAGATTTAAGCCATATACTCAGATCTAGACTCTTTCCTGAAAAAAAAATATTTCTACATTTACTTAAAAATAAGATATGGTCGTTTATATTGCAAAAAACGCGTATTTCGACACTGTCGGGAAGGGCGGAAAAGAATCAAAATTCGTAGGGTACTTCTGGTTGACCCAGAATTAAGAAAATTGACAGCTAGCAACTACAGGCTAGTTGATGAAAAAATCTGAAAACTATACATTTACGGATAAATCCTAAAAGATTATAAATAGCCTTAAAAGGGGGTATTAAAGTTAGTTAGTTAGTTAGTTCAAGTGAGATATCAGATGAAAGCTTGAATATGAGATGTATGGAACCCTCGGCGAGTGGGCCCGACTGGTGTCGTGCTTGTCTGGTTTTTTTTAATTATATTATTAGAAATCAGAAATAGTAAATATAAAAAATATAACAATGTATTATGGCCGGAGATTAATATAATTTAAAAATATCCTGAATTAACGATAATTCACTTTAACCAAATAGAAATACAAAATTACTAATAACTTAACAATCGCTTTCTTTCAAACACAAAATGACTCGACAAGTATAATAAACTAGAACGTCCCAATCGACCCCAAGAAATTTTAATTAAAGTTGTTAAACCGTAGTAATATTTTTTTTACTTTCAGAAATCACACAAAGTCAGCTCCTATGCCGTGGAGTGTCTACGCACAAAGTATGTGGTCTAAAAGCGCACGCACCGCGGCTCTCCTTCATAAATAAAGAGGAGCCTGATCCTCACGAACTACGTCGGAAATCAGCTAGCAGTAGACTTGGAAACTCACCGAGATCCAGCATAGCGAGTGAAGAGAGATCTGACAGCTTGGTTTTAAGGTATATCACTAAAATTAAGTCACTAATATGTTTATTTTTATTTTTTGTGTACCAGGATAAGAACCCATACCCTTTGAAAACTTCCTATGTACTCTTTACTAAACTATTAGTTATTATTGCATCGGGTTTATTATTGTAACGGAAGTTGTTAATATTTAACAAGCAAGCCTTATTATGATAAGTACCATAAAGCTTATTTGAGGCCAGTCGTGGCGCATTGGCATAATCGTGTGGCTGTAAACGCTCAGATTGTGGGTCCGATTCCCACTCGAGGGAATGAATACTTACTATTTTCATTTTCTCGCTCTGGTACCGAGGCAAAGCACGGCGTTGAGTTACCGCCACTTAACACACAATGCCTTCAGAATTCAGGTTAAAGGGGACCACAGTCTCATAACACCAGGTTCCCTTTGCCTTTACTTATGGAATACAGCGTGAAGATGAAAAAAAGTATATATATAAAAGTATATATAGTAACTTGACCTTTTTTGGTAATCATATTTATAAATGCTTGCATGAGTTTAGTTTATATTTAAAAATATTTTTTCATATAATTAGTAATAGATAAATGGTATTTTTTTCCCAATTAGCACGGTAGACACAGGACAGTAAAAATTAAATTAAATTTCAATATTCTTCATTCAGCACTTTCTTCTTTCGAGACATTTTATGATGTTTGGCGGTACTCCATGTGCTTTGTCTTTGTCCATAGCAGCTTAATAAAAATAATTAATTTTCTTTCCTGCACACAGCAGGGTTGACAGAGGGAAATCTAGTGTTAAAACACTGCGGCCCCCTTTATCCTCTGGAAAAAGGGCAATGACTGTTCTTCTTTTTCATTCTGGAGACATTGCGTGTTGAGTGGCGGAACTCGACGTCGTGCTTTGCCTCTACACCAGAGTGAAGGAAATGGAAAAACGAATTATTTAATTTCGTCGAATGGAAATTGGACCCACCGCCCGTCTTGTTTAGTCACACTTTGTGCCCCTTGCTTTTGAAAGAATTACTTGTAAAGCAAGGCCTATTAAATTACAGTTCTTAAAATTAAATTAAATCAGGTTCACGCTGTATCCCGCATTCAGTAGGGTAGGCAGAGGGAACCTAGTGTTAAGGCACCCCGCTCCCTAGTTCCGAATTACAGTTCGTGCTTCACAATAATACGAACGTCATTATAAGTATAGTATGATATCAGTTACGAGGTCACTGATCGCTAAAAGTAAAGAAATTTTCTGAAATTCGAAGTTCGACAAACAAATCCTAAGAAGAAATTTCATTTTATCCCAAATTGGAATCTGAAATATATATATTTGACAAAGTTTGAGTCAACCTAAATTTTGCTGATGATATTTTTTTTCTTAGCTTCTACGTTAGATGTAAGGCTTTATCTACAGTTCTATGTGATATATAACTTTTCCACAGCTTAGCGGTTTATCTTGCATACATACACAACATATCTTTTTTTTTTTTTTACTGTAGATAGGCAAACATTTGTCCGCTATCGCACCTGGTGGTAAGTGACGATGCGAACGAAGGTGGAGCATGCTTACCTAGGTAATGCCTATTCACTCTTGCCTTGAAAAGGGCCAAGTTATATTTGTCGGGGAACAGTTCAACAGGCAGGGAGTTCCACTCTTTAGCAGTTCGCATTATGAAAGTGGAGGCGAAGCGCTGCGTGCGAAAAGGTGGTATATCGACAACATATGGGTGAAATCCCTGCCTACGTCTTGTGCCCCGCAGATGGAAAGGAGAAGACGGTACTAAGTCATGCAGCGCTGCTGCACACTCTCCGAAATGTATCCTGTAAAATATCGATAGGCAGGCTACTTTTCGACGATGTTTAAGGCTTTGCAGCTTTGCCTCAACTATCGCTGTGTCGCCAATGAGCTTCTTGGCGCGATTTTCAATCGAGTCTAAGGTCGCTATCTGATATTTAGCAGATCCGTCCCAGAGGTGACAGCAGTATTCCATACACGATCGGACTTGAGCTTGATAAAGTTGGAGAAGCTGATCCGGAGTGAAATACTGCCTAACCTTTGAGAGGACACCTAGCTTTTTAGCTGCAGTTGTAGCCAATGACTCGATGTAACGTCCAAAGTTCAGATCTGACGTAAGGATCAGCTATCGGCACGGGTACATCTCGGAAAGTCGGAGCAAGATCGAAGGGGCTCCGTTTTGCAGAGAATAAACACGCCTGTGTTTTTTTAGCGTTAAACCTGACAAGATTGGCATCGCCCCATTCAGAGACGCGCTGAAGTGCCAGGTTCAGACGATCGATCATAGACTCTCGACAAGACTGGATTTCGTTCCGACTGGCCTTTGCATTGGACACATATTTGTCAACAACCGTGCTGTCATCAGCGTACCCAACAATACCAGGCGTTAACATGTCGTTGATGTGCAGCAGGAATAGAGTTGCGGACAGAACTGATCTTTGAGGAACTCCGGCATTTATAGCTTGTTGATCAGATACGCGGCCATCTAGGACCACTTGTATCGATCGCTCACTCAAGAATCTATCTGTCTAAGTAAAAAAAAATCCGTATAAAAATTGGAAGTTTCAAGCTTTTTCTGTAGTTTAAACTTAGCTTAGCCAGAGCCCTTTCATCTGATACCTCACTTGAACTAACGACTTTAATACTAAATTTGGCCTTCCTTTTAATGCAATTTTTTTAAGATTTAACCAGAAAAGTAAAATTTTCAGATGGTTTCCCGAACTAGTACTATCTGTAGATGCTAGCTACCTAATTTCATAATTCTATGTCAAATTCGCTTTATAGTGACGAAATACGCCTTTTTTGCGTTATAAACCGTATCTCTTTTTTTAAGTAACTGTAGAAATACAATATTTTAGGAAATCAAGGGACCGTAAATCTGAGTATATGATTTGAATTTCAACTCGATATCTCCAAGCGTTTCTGAGATAAAGTCTATAGACAGACAGACGAACAATAAAATTATCTTATAGGGTTTCTTTTTTCCTTAAAAGATACGGAATCCTAAAAATATATATACAATATAAATAAAAATATATCTTAAATACATACACGTACGTACTGAAGCTTGCCTAAGATAAATTAATTGATTTAAATAAATATTTTTAACATTTTTAAAGTGTTATTCCACACTTAGGAAAGAAAAATATTTATTTAGAAAACGTATCAAAATTTTAACGTAGCGTGACTTCTTCTCGTCTCGTTAGATCTGAAAATGTATGGCTTAGTGGCCAAAGCGCCTGGTATGTTTCCAGGAGGCGCGGGTTCAAGTCCTGTTCAAATTTTTATACGTTTTCTAAATAAGTGATTAAATAAATAATATAATTAAATAGAATAGAATAAAAATAATTTAATTATTTTCAATTGTCGTTATTGTTAAACCATATTCGATTCCGGATATATGTAGTAATGGAGGATCTGTTATTTTCATATATTTCATGTGTATTTTACGTTATTGTCGGTCAAATTCCTGGCAATCTCTCTATTTAATTACACTAGAGACCATATTCTAATTGGAGCTTAACCAACACAGTACAGTACGCAGAAGTTACATTAATATTTACTTAGACTCTAACATATATTGGTATACTGAAGAAGACATAAGTGAAATCAACATTCTACATTAAAATAAGAAAATTTAGAATATATTATGAACGAATTAGCTTCACACTGTATCCCGCATACAGCAGGGCAGGCAGAGGGAATGTAGTGTTTAGACACTCAGATCCTCACTTTTCGTCTAATTCTGGAGGCATTGCGTGCTGAGTGGCGGAACTCAACGCCGCGCTTCGCCTCGACACTAGAGCGAAGATTTACTTTAGTTAAATTTATATTTCCATTTCTTCTAAAATTATCTAATTAACTTAATACGAAACTTACTTTCTTAATGAATGATAAAATCAAGAATGTAGGTCCATTCCATAAAACGCCACAATCTTTAATGACTGTACTAGAATTTCTCGTAAAATTTTTCTTGTTTGTAAAGCAAATACCATTCAAGATGATTGGAAAGGACCCTCTGGAACAAGAGCACATATTTAACTTTTTGTCATTATAAAAGAAATATTAATGTAATTTTTACTATGAGGCCAGTGGTGGTGCAGCGGCACGAAGTGTGACTGTAAACCGACTGGTTGTGGGTTCGATCCCCACTCGAGGAGATGAAATATTTAATTAAATCTATATTTCCATTTCTTTGCTCTGGTGTAGAGGCTAAGCGCGGCGTTGAGTTCTGCCACTCAACACGCAATGCATCCAGAATTTGGCACAACGGAGTGTCTTAACACTAGGTGCCCTCTGCCTGCCCTGCTTGGTGCGCGATACAGCGTGAAGCTGATTTGATTTAATTAATGTTATTTTTGCTTCACGGCGTATCCTGCTTATAGCAGGGTAAACAGAAGGTTCCATAATAATATACTTTAATATTTGGACTTAGCCCAGGACATTACCGCCATGTGGGATCAATGCGACTTTTTCGATGATTGTGCCAATCGTGGTTATAGCGAAAAACCTCGACCAACATCTAAAGAGCGTTTTTTTAAAATATTTTTAAATATATTTTTTATAACAATTTATATGCAAAAAAGTAAAATTTATTCCTCTTATATAATAAAAGTTTATATACTTTACTTACATGAAAGTGCGGAAACTTATATTAAGAATCACCATTCCCAACTTACCGCCGTATATGCTGCCTCGCAAATTGCGTGTTCAGTGTTGAAACGCAATGGCGTACTTTTTATCTTGGTTTCTAGAGCGAACAAATGAAAATATTAATAAATAATAATTAATTCCCCCGAATCAGAATCGAACCGACAACCGCCGCGTCACAGTCACACGATTGTGCCCCTGCGCCATAACTGCCTCAAATATTAATATGAAAACCTTTGTAATACCCGGAGTTCAAATTGAAACTGTTTTTAAATCAGTAAGCGGCTTTCATCATAACCATTTATTACTTTTATATTACTAGCTATTGTTTGGTAAATGTTCGTTTGGTACAAAGAGAATATAAACAGAACGTTATAGTTTAATTTATGAAAGGTTTCCATATCGTATTTTTATAATGTTAATAATAAACTAATACATGTATTATACTTATACGTTTTTATAGGCCAGCCGTGGCGCAGGGTCGCTAGTATGTGACTGTAAGCACGACAGGTTGTGGATTCGATCCCCACTCGAGGAAATCGAATCGATGAAATATTTACTTAAATTTATATTTCCATTTCTTTGCTCTGGTGTTGAGGCAAAGCGCGGCGATCAATTCTGCCACTCAACGCGCAATGTCTCCAGAATTCGGCAGAAAGTGGGAAACAGAGTGACTTAACACTACACACTCGCATACAGCGAATACAGCGTGAAGCTGATTTATTTATTTACTTATACGTTTGTATAGGCCAGCCGTGGCGCAGGAGCGCTAGCGTGTGACTATAGCACGACAGGTTGTAGGTTCGAATCCCACTCGAGTAAATAAATATTTAATATCTTCATTCTTCGCTTTTTGTGTCGAGGCAAAGCGTGGCGTTAAGTTCCTCTACTCAACTCACAATACCTCCAGAATTCAGCGGGAGGTTAGAAGCAGATTGTCTTAACATTAGGCTCCCTCCACCTTCGCTGCTACATGCGGGATACAGCGTGAAACTTAAAAAAAAACAACTGACCTCAGCCAATTATATAAGATGAATAAAACTGAAAAAACACAATAATAAAAATATATATATGTTTCACAAAATCTGATATTTTAGCCTCAGCATTCTTAAGGTGGTATCATAAAAGCAATTTCAGGTGAGATTTCGAAGTCGGCATGAATTCTGCTAACCGTTTTCTTATTTGATACCTGTATATCGAAGGGATGAGGATTTACGAAGCCAATTTGCTGGTCGTGTCTGTTTGATCTCTTTAAATTTGTGGAATAAAAATAATATTATTCTGATATTAGGCCAGTCGTGGCGCAGGAGCACAAAGTGTGACTGTAAAACCGACTGGTTGTGGGTTCGATCCCCACTCGAGGAGATGAAATATTTACTTATATTTATATTTCCATTTCTTCGCCCTGGTGTCGAGGCAAAGCGAGGTGTTAAGTTCTGCCACTCAACACAATACCTCCCAAATTCGGTGGAAAGTGGGGAACAGAGTGTCTTAACACTAGCTTCCCTGCTGTATGCGGGATACAACGTGAAGCTGATTTGATTTGATTTGATTCTGACATTTCATAGTCCTAGAAATTCAAAATTAATACTCTAACATGTACGCGGTCTGCTCTACATCACGCTAGAATACATCGATTCAGTAGTATTTGACGGACGTGAAATTTGCAATCAAATTTCGGACAGTTCCGGATATTAATGCTATTCGAGTCTCATATGAACACTAAAAGTTACTTTTTGTAAATGAGAAAATGTATTTTTTAGCTTCACGATATATCTCGTACATAGCTGGGGAGGAAGAGGGAACCTCGTATTAAGATACTCGAAATTAAATCAAATAAATCGCACATAGGCAGAGGGAACCTAGAGTGTTATGACACTTCGTTCCCCATTTTCCGTTAAATTTTGGAGGCGTGGCGTGTTGAGTGGCGGAAATCAACACCAAAGCGAGAGAGAAATGGAAATATTTAAATAAATATTTCATCTCCTCGAGTGGGGATCGAACCCATAACCAGTCGATTTTACAGTCACACTTTGTGCCCTGTTCTCCATTTTTTGCCTAATTTTTGAGAGATTGTGTGTGTGTTTTGTTATTGTAAAATCGGATAAGCAATCAGGAGACTACTACCTAATATAAATCGGCTTTATTTTGCACAATGCTATATACAATATCAAAGGCGTAGTGGATACAGCCTTGAGTTTAAATGTCTGTACACTCAATGGTTTTTTTCGGCTTATTTCAGAATTATGAAACCATCTTTAACTACATAGTTGTGGGTTTGATGCCCATTCGAAAGAATATTCCAAAAAATAAGAAGAAAGTATTGAATGGAATTTTATTTGGAATAATTTAACCACCACTACCGCCATGACCGTCGTGTGAAGAAAAGAACAGCAAAATAATTACAATATAATTTTTTTTTTTTTTTTTAACTACAATGGAGGCATTCAAATGTCAGCACTTATAAAATATGCACTCTTAATGAGCACACTCCAGAGTGTGCATTTGCTTTCATATATGCGAGATAAAATGGCTGTTTATGATAAATTTACTAATTTGAAAAAAAAATGTGGGTAACATTTCAACAGTAACTATTTTTAAGGGTCCTATAAACTAACATGAAATTCATGAAAGCGATGTGTGTTGTTGATATATAGGTAACTTATAAAAGATAAAAACTGAGTGACTGACTGATAGACAAGTATAAAATTTTTGCAAGGATTTTTAACATTTTTAAAGTGTTATTACACATTTGAGCGTAGCGGGACTCGAACCCGCGCCTCCTACAAACCAACCAGGCGCTCTGACCACTGAGATATACGTTCTCGTATAGCTCAGAGGTTACGTAACGGTGGCTGTGATTATGTAGATAGTGGCGCTACGTTCAAATTTTTACACGTTTTCTAAATAAGTATTTTGCAAAGATTTACCTCCGTAGTACGGAAAAATGGGATTTTTAAGTTTTATAGTTCATGCAAACGAATTTTCCAGTTTCATGTACTGTGTGGACTTATTCTTTATTTAAGTTCGATATTCAAAATGTCTTTATTTTACGGAAGTAAAACGTTAATTCATAACTATCACTATAAATATATTGTTTCAAATATTCATTAAATCAAATTAAATTAAATCAGCTTCACACAGCGTGGTAGGCAGAGAGAACTTAGTGTTAAGACACTTTCCGACGAATTCAGGAGGCATTGCCGAGTAGCAGAACTCAACGCCGTGCTTTGCCTCGACACCAAACGACAAATAAATATTTCATTTTCTCGAAAGGAGATGGAACCTATAACCTGTCGCGTTACCAATCACACGTTTCTGCCTCTGCGCCACGACTGGTGCATGCATTGTTTCTAGTATTCATAAATAAATCAGCTTCACGCTGTATCCCGCATACAGCAGGGTAGGAAGAGGGCACCTAATGTTAAGACACTCCGTTCCCTACTTTCTGCCAAATTATGGAGGCATTGCGTGTTGAGTGGCAGGACTCAACGCCGCGCTCTGCCTCGACGCCAGAGCGAAGATGGAAATATAAATTTAAGTAAATATTCATCTCCTCGAAAGGGGATCGAACCCACAACTTGTCGGTTTTACAGTCACATTTTGTGCCGCTGCGCCACGACTGGCCTCAGCCTATGTTCTGGTATTCATACATTGCCAAATTATATTATTACCAGTAACAGTATAAATTTTACATGTAAATTACATATTAACATTATGATGTATCGATCTCGGTCAAATTATCAACGCTCTTGCCATATAACCGTGGAGTGGCATCAATCAACTACTATTAAAATGGATTCGTAAATTACATTTCCGACCGATTTATTTGAATATTTGAATGCGATGAAGGACGTTTGTGTTGAGGCATTTAGCGTCAAATATCATTTATAAACTTATACATTATATATAAAAAAATAAAAAATTAGCTTCACGCTGTATCCCGCACAAAGCAGGGTAGGCAGAGGGAACCTATTGTTAAGACACTTCGTTCCCCACTTTCTGCCGAATTCTGGAGGCATTGTGTGTTGAGTGGCAGAACTCAACGCCGCGCTCAACCTCGACACCAGAGCGAAGAAATGGAAATATAAATTTAAGTAAATATTTCATCTCCTCGAGTGGGGATCGAACCCACAACAAGTCAGTTTTGCAGTCACACCTCGTGCCGCTGCGCCACGACCGGCCTCTTCATTATATATGTTAAATAATATTCTATTGTTTGCTAAGTTACATATAAAAAAAAATATATGAAATATTTTTATTATTAATAAAAAAGGGGTTCGCTCCTATAATTTCGTAGGCGCTAATAATTTATTAGGGTTTAGGGTCTTATAAATCATCGTAATTTTTCTTTTCTGAAAAAAAATCTATATTTACTATGAAAAAAGATGTGGCCGTTTATATCGCAAAAACGTTTATTTCGGCACTATAAACGGAATCAAAATTCATAGAGTACTTCCGGTTGACTTAGAATTGTGAAATTTGGCAGCTAGCTTATACAGGTAGTACTTAAGGTTAAATCCTAAAAAAATATAGTCTTAAATAGCAAAAAACGCGTATCTCGACACTATAAAGGGAATCAAAATTAATAGGGTACTTCTGGTTAACCTACAATTATAGGATCTGAAAACTATACACTTGTGGTTAAATCCTCAAAAATAATATCCTTAAAAGAGGGCAAAATTTGGTATTAAAGTTAGGTATCGGATAAAAGGAGTTCTAAGCTAAGCTTGAATTTCAGAAAAAGCCCGAGACCTCCAATTTTTGTGGTCTTCAATTCTCGATGGGCAAGCCCGACTCGTGCTTGTCCGGTTTCTTTTTACTTTGCGTAGGCAGAGAAAATCGTGAATTTAGTGTTACTCCGTTTCCCATCAAGACACCGTCGTTTTCCAGTTTCCGCTGAATTCTGGAAACATTGAGTATTGAGTGACAGAACTCAACACCAGGTTTTACCTCTTTACCATAGCGTAGAAATATTAAATATTTTATTCCTCCAATCGCAAATCGAAACTACAAACTACTATACAGTCGCACTCTTGTGCCCCTTCGGGGGTAGTAAAGGATAATAATGTTTAAATCTTTGCTGCACTCAATTATTGTTAAGTGAAATTTGTAATTGAATAAATGAAAAGTACTGGCTATTTCAAATTAATTTATTAGTTTTTCTCTATTTTTCCAGATTAAAGCGAATATTGTATAGTAAAGAATGACTTATCACTTACCACAATATATTATGCTTGACGTTGTATATTGCATATAGCAGGATAGGCAGAGGGTATTTGGGAACCTAATATAAGGACACTCTGTTCCCATTGTAACACTACCGTTCCCCACTTTCTGCCTAAATCTGGACACTTATTGACTGTCGGAACTTAACACCGACGTCTGTATAAACGTTTAACCTTAAAATAACCGAAGCTGTTAACTTATAACGACCACGCTCTCAGGTAAAGTCAATTTGCAGCTATTAATAACATCTTAGGAAGCCTGCATGCCCAAGACAGCTTAAAATTAGTATGGTGATAAAATTATATTTTGAGTAGCTCGTCCTTAATAACACCTGTTCTTCACCGTATATGTTACTAGATGTAGTGAGGCCAGTCGTGGCGCAGGGGCACAAAGTGTGACTGTAAATCGACTGGTTGTGGGTTCGATTCTCACTCGAGGAGATAAAATATTTATTTAAATTTATATTTAATTTCTCCGTTCTGGTGCCACTCATTGCATGTTGCAATTCGGATTGTCCAGAATTCAGTTCGAAATGGGGAATGAAGTGTCTTAACACTAGGTTTCTTCTACCTACCCTGCTGTGTGCGAGATACAGCGTGAAGATTATTTTTTTTGTTTTTTAAAGCTAAACTAATTGAAAACACAAAGAGGTGTTTGTATTATGGGCTCAAGTAGTTATGTAATGAGAACCATAAATTGAATTAACTAAAATTACCATGTATATATTATACATAACATTTTTAAAAAGTATCTAGGCCGGTCGTGGCGCAGAGGCACAAAGTGTCACTGTAAAATCGACTGGTTGTGGGTTCGATTCCCACTCGAGGAAGTGAAATATATATTTCCATTTATATTTTCATTTATTCGCTTTGGACACACGCAATGCCGCAATTCGGCGGAAAGTGGGGAACGGAGTGTAACACGAAGTTCCCTCTGCCTACCTTGCTGTGTGCGGCATACAGCGTGAAGCTGATTTATTTGAGTTTATCTAGAAAGATGGAAGAGAGGTCTTTATTATAAAATGTAGATATTTTTTTAAATCATAGATAAATATATTTTTCTTATATTTTACTACGCTGTATTCCGAAAATAGCAGAGTATGCAGAGGTAACCTATTAATATGACACTCCGTTCCCCATTAAGATACTTCTGTTCCCCACTTTTCACTGAATTCTTGAAGCATTGCATGTTAAATGGCGGACCTCAAACATGCGCGTTGCTTAGTTACCTGAGTGCCGAAGTTATAATATTAAATATTTCATTCCCACCAGTGGGAATGGAAGCCACAACTCTCGCGTTTAAAGTCACACGTTAACTCTGCACCACGAAGTCCCTTTGATATTAAATAAAAAATTTCGATGTATAGTAAGAAAATTACAAAATACTTAACCTCTACTTCTAAACTTTTCTGAGACTAAATTTTCTTTTTTCTATCTTACTTTTATATAAGACACAGAAAGTCACATCGTTGCAAAAGCATTTGGACTAAATTACACCTACATACGTCAGGTACTAATAAACATGCACGTAGTAAGAAGGCTCTTAACTTTTGTTCCAGATATTATGTTATATGAGACGAAGTTGTCATACATTTCTATATGCTTCCTAGAATGTGTGTGCATTATTTTAACAGAATATTATGAAGACCTTTGACTTTTAAGAATGTATATTTTGTACAAAGATTAAATATAGGTAATAATTCAGTTTCAGGCCGCTTCAGGCCGGTCTTGGCGCAGAGGCACAAAATCTGACTGTAAAATCGACTGGTTGTGGGTTCGATCCCCACTCGAGGTAATGAAATATTTATTTACATTTATATTTTCATTTCTTCGCTCTGGTGTCGAGGCAAAGCGTGCCACTGTGCCACTGTACCACAACCGCCTGAATTATTGTTTTATAATCATATCTCGTATAATGAGAATGAGTTTATCGATACTATTACGTAAAGTAATAATTAATTATTTACCAGTACCACTCATATATTGTATAAAAAATCATGTATGAATATTATGTGTTTTATCATTGATATGTATTTCTTGTCTCTTGCGACAAGGCAAAGCGCGGCGTTGAGTTCCGTATCTCAACACACATAGATTGTTTCTGCTATGTGCTAAAAATCTACATTATTAATCCAAATTTGCTTTTTAAATCCTACAGCTGCAACAATGTACAATTGTACATAGTTAAATATAGATTACTATTTATTACGAAAAAAAAAGTTTTAGTATAAAGAATTAGGTTGAAAGAAATCACCCCTTCGTCAAACTTTTCGCAACGTAGACGTAACTTTTTACAAGTTCGAAAAAACCCATTGAAGCATATTATTTTCAACTGCCCTGGCTTTGGCCAAGAGTCAATTTTATTATTCCTGCTATTATTTATAAAAGTTTATTTTTCATTTTAACTTAATTTAACGTAAATCATATTTTTTTATTAAAATCATTAAATATACATTGTGTGATATAATATTCATACACCAACAAATTATTTTAGCAATACTCTTTCTTGCAAAGAGTGTTTTCTCATAAACGAGATTCTGGATTATTTACTACAAGATAAAAATCTTAAGGCGTGGTGCAGAGGCACGAAGTCTTCTCAACACGCCTCTAGAATTCAGCGGAAAGTGGGCAACGGAGTGTCGTAACACTAGGTCCCGACACTTCCGTGTGTGGGATACAACGTGAAGCTGATTTGATTTTTTTTATTATAGAATATTCTTATCGTATTCTATTTATATAACATTTGCAAGGTTTCTGATGTCTTCCATCTTCCATAACAAATTATCGATTTCTTCTAGAGTACCAACACCTCGGGGGTCAGTATCAAGCACGAGCAGCACAAGTGCCGGGTCACGGCTTGCAAGGCTCCTCACGCAAGGTGTCCGAGGAACTCCAGAAGAAACTGGTGCTGATACACCTAGAAGACTGAGTTGGGAAAGGTTAGATAGTTCTTATGTTTGTTGTTAGTTTTCCTAAATGCCTTATATTATTTAATAAACAAAGATAGTGGGATATACATATTATTACTTATTATTAAAATAAGTCAGCTTCACGCTGTATCCCACACACTCCAGGGTAAGCAGAGGGAACTTAGTGTTAAAACACTCCGTTTCCCACTTTCTGCCGAATTCTGGATTCTGGAGCGCATTGCGTGTTAAGTGGCAGAACTCAACGCTGGGCTTTACCTCGACACTAGAGCGAAGAAATGGAAATATAAATTTAAGTAAATATTTCATCTCCTCGAGTAGGGATCGAACCCACAACCAGGCGGTTTTACAGTCACACTTTGTGCCGCTGCGCCTCAATCCATAACTATTATAGTTAAAGATTTAATTTGATTCCAAAATGAATTTCAATTAATTATTTAGTTTATTTTTGTAAACACAATCAAATCGGTTTGTTCGGTTAGACTTTTATACCTATCTGGTACATTATTGGGTTCGATCCCCAATCGAGAAAGTTAAATTATAATTTATATTTCTATTTTTTCGCTCTGACACAAACCGCGGCGCTAAGTTCCGCCACTCAAAACGCAATGCCTCCAGAACTCTGCGCAAAATGGACAACATAAAACTAGGTTCCCTCTGTCTACCCTGCTGTGTGCGGGATACAGCGTGAACCTGATTTTGTATTTTATTATGCCAAAACTTTCTTTTATATCTCGTTTTCGCATACACCTGAATTTTTAAGGTGTATCTCAGTGCCACACAATATATATATTTTAGCTGATACTTGACAGTGATTCAGAATAGCAGAGGTAAATCGGGCGAGGCGTACCTTGCATCGTATTTTTAAATCGAAATGTCGTCGGAACTATCGACTTGGTAGAATTTGTCAAGATACGTTAACAGCACCTGGTGCTTTACGATGGATTTTATTGGTATTTTAAATGTAGGTGAAGCCAGTCGTGGCGCTATGGCACAAGCGTGTGACTGTAATCGCGATAGGTTATCGGTTCGATTCTCGTCAAAGGAAATTAAATGTTTAATATTTTCATTTCTTCGTTCTAGTGTTAAGGCAAAGTGGAGCTTTGAGTTCTGCCACTCAAAAATCAATGCCTCCAGAATTCTGTGGAAAACGGAGTGACTTAACACTAGGCTACCTCTGCCTACTCTGCTACATGTGGAATACAGCGTGAAGCTGAAAAAAATATAAACATAAATATAATAAAAATATGGACAAGTCACAAAAAAAATTGAGGCCAGTCGTGGTGCAGGTTCTCAAAATATTATTATATGATTGTAAAATCGACTGGTTGTGTTGGTTCGATCTCTACTCGAGGAAATAAAATATTTGTTTACTTTTATATTTTAATTTCTTCGCGTAAAGTTCGTAAAGTGCGTAAATTTCTTCTTTAGTGGTGAGGTAAAGCGCGGCGTTTAGTTCCGCCACCTAACATGCAACACATCCAGAACTCGGCGGAAAGTGGGGAACGGAGTGTTTTAACACTAGGTTCCCTCTGCCTACCCTGCTGTGTGCGGAATACAGCGTGAAGCTGATTTTTTACAAAAAAAATTGATAGAATTCTTTCATATAATAAAGTAAAGTGCAATAACCGTTTTTTTAGTAAAAGTACTTTTAAAACGAGCAACTGTTGATAGCAAGAGATTACATAATACTGCTGCTGGTTGGATTTTTGTTCTTTGCATCTTTTTCATTTTGCTTGGTAAACGAAAACCTAATAACCTTTTCTTTTATCCTTCACTTCACTATAAGCGCGATGGTCGCACGTTCGATTTCCACTCGAAGTGGATTATTATTATTTCTTCGCTCTAATAAGATTAAAATTGATATTAATTTCGACCAATCAATATCTTGTAGTTGAGTTCTGCTACTCAACACGCAATGCCTCCAGAAATCGGCAGAAAGTGGGGAACGGAGTGTCTTAACACTAGGTTCCCTCTGCCTACCCTGCTGTGTGCGGGATACAGCGTGAAGCTAAAAAAAAATATAAACATACAAACAAACTTATGAATTATACATATAAATGTTTAAAATTTAATCCTACATCCATATCACCAGATGGTTGACTTGATCACGGCACAGCTCAGGGCGTAGTAAACTAAATCTTCGCCTTGTTAGTTCAAATCAGTTTAGCTTCGACATGAATTTCAATAATTCTATTATGTCAAAGTTGAAGTTCCATGATTTGGATTTACTCATTCTAGTTAATTTAGCTGTCGTGTTTAACTGAAATAAGTTTTTATTCAAGTAAATATAGGCTCTATATAGCTATAAATAGTTTATTTTTAATTGTTTAATATTTTTTTTGAGGCCAGTCGTGGCGCAGCGGCACGAAGTGTGACTGTAAAACCGACTGGTTGTGGGTTCGATCCCCACTGTAGGAGATGAAATATTTACTTAAATTTATATTTCCATTTCTTCGCTCTGGTGTTGGTGGTGGTGGTGGCAGGCAAAGCGCGGCGTTGAATTTTGCCACTTAACACGCGATTCCTCCAGAATTCGGCAGAAAGTGGGGAACGGAGTGTCTTAACACTATCCCTCTGCCTACCCTGCTGTGTGCAGGATACAGTGTGAAGCTGATTTATTTGTTTTTTTCTATTTTTTTACTGTTACACAGGAGATAATGGTATAAAAGTAAAAACTTTCTGGACATAGACATTTATAATTTATTTAATAAAAAAAAAAAATATCGCACCTAAAGCCTTTTCACATCATTAAAAAAATATATACTTTTAATTTAACTAATTTATAAAATGATGACGTAGGGGAACGGAGAATAATGGACGTTTATGTAGCTATTATATAAGCAGTTATTTTTTTATTGATATTGTTTGAATATAATTTAAAAATATATTTTTAAGTAATATTCAAATTAAAGCATAGGATCTGATGAGGTCATCGTGGCGCTGGGGCATAAGGGTGTGACTGTAACGCGACGGTGGCGGGTTCGATGCCTACTCGGGGGAATAAATTATTATTTTTTAATATTTTCATTTCTTTACTCTCGCATCAAGGCAAAAGCCCAGCGTTGAGCTCTGCCAAGCAATGCCTCGAAAAATTCGGCAGAAAATGGGTAACAGAGTGTTTTAACACTAGGTTCCCTGCCGACCCTGCTGCATACGGGATAGAGCGTGAAGCTGATTTAATGTTTAATTTAACTCCGATTAGGAGAAACAAAGTTATGAAGTTTAGTAAAGCTTAGTTTGTTGTGCAATATTATAATTCTCGTGGCAGATTTAAATTTACATTGCGCTGAACATAGTAGGTACGTGACTCTCAAAGTTTCTTCAAAGTTTTTTTACAATTTATTCATGTTAAAATTCAATTAACATGTTTTATTTTGTGTTATTTTTTAATTGTTAGTTTCCTTATATAATAAATAAATAAATCAGCTTCACGCTATATCCCGCACACAGCAGGGTAGGCAAGGTATAATCAATATATTCATATACTAGCGGCTCGCCCACGGCTTCGCCCGCTTAAAATACATGATTACTGATTTAATAAGCACAATCGATTGACAACTATAATGAGTTCTAATATGATTTTTTTTACGACATTATCGTCAAAGAATTTTTGATTGTTTTAAATAAAAAACTACGACCATTGTTGATATTTGATATTTATAAAATATACATAAAGCTAATTATGTATTACACGTATATATTTTTGTAACTTTTTGTTCTT
>JAATLQ010033553.1:0-18289 GCA_013421005.1 Heliconius erato x Heliconius himera | reverse complement strand
AAATTTTTTGGATCTAGAATTTTGGGATTTTGAAGTAAATATTATATAAATTAACTTAAGTATTTAATAAGATTAAAAAAAACCTCACTCTTTTGTAAAAAAATAATATTTTTTATGAGTTGAATTAAGAAAAATGTAAAAAACTGCGGGAGGTGTTTTTAAGTGACCTGTTGATGCTATGCACCTCACGCTTTTTTTTCATTATTCTCCATTTTTTTAATTTTTATATTATTTAGCTTTTTTCTTATTTTTTTACTATATTTTTTTATTACAACACGTTTTTATAAAAAAATCCAACTAGGATTGTGTATAATAACATTTTGTTTTGTTTTTTAACTATCAATTATTATTTACCTTGAATTGAAAACTTATAATCCGGAAATTGGTGCAGAACACTAGGTAGGCGAGTCCGAATCGCATTTTCATATTTTAGAATTATCGGTTTTTTTCATATTATAGAATCAGTTCTTGATAAAAATGCAACATTTCTAATTATTCATTTAATTAATATATATTTTCCCATTGTCAACAGTATCAATAAGCAGCGACGCCGTCGGTGACGCGCTACAAATATGTCACACGGCCGCCAAAGAGCTTCGGGCGAACGCGAGCGAATTAAACATACGCTTGTCCACCTTAGAGCTGAAACATCAAGAATTGACTGAACGTATGAAGAAGGCAACTGATGATCTAGCATCAGTGTCAGAACAGCTGTCTGCTGCCCCGAAGTTGGCAGACACGCCCAGGAGATTGGCAGAACTGCAAATTACTGTTGCCGATTTTGGTTCACAGGTTGGTATAACATTTTTAATAATTTTAAAGTGTTTTTTCATATTTAGGAAAGAAAAATACTTATTCAGAAAACGTATAAAAATTTTAACGTAGCGGGACTTGAACCCGCGTCTCCTGGAAACACAACCAGGCGCTCACCATTAAGCCATACGTTCTCATCTACATCGATTCTTTTAACGTTTGTTGCAACTTATTTAGGTTGTTTATCTCTGTAGGGAGATTTTTACAAATTTCCGCTACTCAAAGATAATTATTAATTACTAAGAATTATCGTCTGGCAAGAAAAAATTGAATACATTTTCTAAATAAGTTTTCTTAGTGTTACAAGTTTTTTTTTTCAACTTCACCCTGCATCCTGCATACAGTAGGGCAGGCAGAGGGAATCTAATAAGACACTCCTTTTCCCATTTTCCACCGAATTTTGGAAGCATTGCATGTTGACTGTAGGAACGCGCTTTGCCGCGATACCAGAACCAAAATGAATGAAGGTTATCTAAGTAATTTTTAAATGCCAATTTTTATTAGTGTTTATTTAAAATTATTATGTTCAGAGTTACCTACATTTATAAATAATTCTCTTAACAATTGGAAGTACTTGTGAATATTTAATAAGACTATTACAAAAAGTAATTAAAAGAAAATTTACAAATTAAACTAATTTCAGTAATTATTTTCGTTATATTGGTGTATTATAAACAATAATACGTAACAGTTTAAAATATTAAAACTCAAAATCTGTAACAATGTAAATTTAAACATCGTTTATTAATTCGTACAGATAAAAGGTTTCGACAGTGCACTCACCTCGACCAGAAAACAAGCGGTGTCAGCCACTACTGGGCTGGAGGAGGTTAGAAATTTAATTCACCAGCTCGAAGGCAAAGCCAATGAAACTTTGTTGAACGTGACTGACAACGAAAAGCGAGAAAACGAACTTAGGGATCAGATATCATCACTAAACTCTACGCTGGTGAACAGGATAGATGGGCTACAGTCTAAGATTGATGAAATGAATGTAAGTATATTATGTATTGTTATATCTTTTTTTAGAGGCCAGTCGTGGCGCATGGGCACAAAGTGTGACTGTAAAACCGACTGGTTGTGGGAGATGAAATATTTAGTTAAATTTATATTCCCATTTCTTCGTTCTGGTGTCGAGGCAAAGCGCGGTGTTGAGTTCTGCCACTCAACACGCAATACCTCCAGAATCCGGCAAAAAATGGGGAAAGAAGTGTCTTAACACTAGGTTCTCTCTGCCTACGCTGCTGCGTGTAGAGTACAGCGTGAATCTGATTATATTTATTATATTAATTTCGGTAATATCACGAAATTCTGCAGTTTTATTTGGTCGGTTATTGCTTAATTTTTTTAAATAAATAATGTTTGAGCATACGCAAATACTTCTAAAACCAATTTAGCATATAATGGAAATAAAAAAATAGAATACTTATGGACTTACTTATAGAAATAATAACAATATTAACTATAAATAAAGGCGTAATTGTTTTTTTTTTAAATAATATTATTCACTAATAGATTTTTTAAAGTCTGTGCTTTATATTTGGTTTTTTTTTAATGTATGTAATTTTTTTTTACAGAAACCAGCTACTACGCCAGCGCCTGTGGCCACAGTGCCGCCCAGTGTAGCGCCGCCTATTCCCTACAATAACAATACATCATCAGGTAAACTATTCATATATTAATTTGAAAATAATTTGTTTCTTTATTGTATTATGATTTTTTGTAGAATTTTTTAAATATTTATTATATTTTTAAGTTAATGGAGTTTATTCCTTTAATTATTTTTGAAAATAGTAAAGATACAGACAGATGTACGTACATCACGCTAAAAATGTATTAGTAAGATATGGAATATAAAAATTATAAAATAGAATTAAGTGTGATATCTACTGCTTATTTTATTTTCAATTGAAATGCTAGTGGCAGATGTAAATTTTTTTTTGTATTTTTTCCTTAAAAATGTTTTTCTTTAATCTCGTTTTACCTGAAACCTTTTGTTGTCAATTACATAATTATCAAGGCCCTGAGATTAGAAAAGACAATTAAATTTTACTTTTAAAACAAAGGAGTAGACAGTCTATTGTGTTCTTGCAGGAAAATTTATTAATAAGTTATAATTAAAAAAAAAAACATTGTAAAGAGAAATGTTGTTTTTTGGTTTTCATACTTTCATATCGTTTACAAAATACAAAGTGAGTAGTAACTTGTAGTAAGTCTTAAAGTATAGTGAACAGAAACCATTTTTTTGGTTATTTATTTACTCAACCAAAAAGAAACATATAAAACATTCACATACATAAATGTCTAATATTTTAAATAACGTCTTTCTATGAACGTTCTTCTCTGCCTACCCTCCTGTGTGCGGGATACAGCGTGAAGCTGATTTTATTTTTAATTTTTTATGTTTCCCTAATATTTTATGTTTTTCTAATATTTATCCTTAATTAATTTGGCATTAATCTAGATGTCATACATTCGTATAAATAAATTACCTTCATTTAGCTAATCACTTTTTAATATATTATAGCTCGATCAAAATTATTAAAACGTAATTGACACCGATAATTTAAATCGATTCATCGCAATTTAGTGTCAATGTGACATTTATGACGAAAATAGGTTATTTTTTTTATTACAAGTAAAAAAATCACGTGGCTACCAGTCTATTGACCCTGTTAAATTAATTAAAATCATATATTAAGAAACAAATGTAGTATAATAATATTCGTTTATTTTTTTGTTCTACGCTTTGTCCCGCATGCAGTGTATGCACAGAAAACTTAGTGTTAAGACACTCCGTTTTTCTTAAAACATTTTTTTACGTATAACCGATTTTATTGCGTGTAATTTTGTTATCTGCATTCTTAAGGATCCAATGGTTCGAAAATTATAATAATCTGCGGTTATTCTATATATTTTTTTATTTAAAGATATCGTACGTTTTTCGATAGTCTGATTCACTGTAAAAAAAGATTAAAGTAGCCTGTAGTAGTATTGTGACAGTGGCTAATGTAGTTGTAGAACTTGAAGACTCGTTTAACTTTCCTAGATAGAGGCCAGTAGTGGCGCAGCGGCACGAAGTGTGACTGTAAAACCGACTGGTTGTGGGTTCGATCGCCACTCGAGGAAATAAAATATTTACTTAAATTTATATTTTCATTTCTTCGCTCTGGTGTCGAGGTTAAGCGCGGCGTTGATTTCTGCCACTCAACACACAATGTCTCCAGAATTTAGAAGAAAATGGGGAACGGAGTGCCTTAACACTAGGTTCCCTCTGCCTACCCTGCTGTGTGCGGGAGACAGCGTGAAGCTGTCTGTGTGTAGCGTGAAGGTGTGAAGTGTGTATTTATTTAACTTTCCTTTTAATTTATTTAAGTTAAGCTTTATTAAAATAACAAATATCATTTCGTCTTTATAAAGAGATCAGTCGTAGCGCAGTGGCATAAGCGTGTGACTGAAAAACGTGACACGTTGCGGGTTCGATTGAATATTTAATATTACAATTTCCTCGCTATCGTAACGGGGCGAAGCGCGGCGTTGATTTCCGCCACTCAACATGCAATGCCTCCAGAATTCGACGGGAAGTGAGGAACGAAAGTATAGTAATGGGAACGGAATGTCATACCACTAGGTTATCAGGTTCCCTTTACCTACACGGCTATGAGCTGGATACAGCGTGAAGCTAAAAAAATCGGTATAGAAAGCCGATATAAAGATTGTAATTTCAAATAAAGTCGCAGTAATGACTAGTATCGTTTTGTTTATAGAAATATGCTTATAAATACATTATTAAAATTTAAACCTTTGCTTACCTTCATTTGATCTTAAATGTAGGAAGTTTCCACGTATAAACGAAGGTCGTATTAAAATTGGTTATTTCTTCCGCGAGGATGTTGATACTGAGGGCGATTTCAAGGAGAGGTCACTTCGCATTTGTGAATTGCTTTATGTATTAAATAGGTATCTTAACTTATGCCATTATGCTTTTATTGTACATAAAAGCTTTACATTTTCAAATATAATATTATATAAAAATATATTTTGACGAACTTCCCAATGTTAACATTTCGTGTTTGTTTTATTATTATCCTATCCAAACAAAAAAAAAGTTAAAAGCATTTTGTTCAACAGAATAACTTATATTAAATACTTATTTAGAAGATTTTCCTAAGTGTGGAATAACACTTTAAAAAATGTTTGAAAAAACTTATATTAAATTGACTGAAACTTTAGTTTTCAACGTATGGATTTTTTTTAAAATGATTACGTCATTAGAACACGAAACTATTTTAGATAAGTAAATAAACAATTGTGCACTTCAAACAGGCGTTTAATATGAAACATTTATTTTTAAATTACTTTGAAGTTTTTGTTCTGCAGGCTTTCTATTTCTTGAGTTCTCCCATCCTACTATTACAATATTAGCTATGTAAATAAATATAATTCACTATGATAAAACTCTGCGCGGCGTTGAGTTCCGCCACTCAACATGCAATGCCTCCAGAACTTGGCGGAAAGTGGGGAATGGATTGTCTTAACACTAGGTTCCCTCTGCCTACCCTGCTGTGTGCGGGATACAGCGTGAAGCTGAAAACTTTGCAAGCTTTTATTTACCCACTTAACCACTTTAGTGTATGATTGAGCTGATATTTGAATTACGAATTCAGTTTTGATGACAATAAAATAACATATAATCATATCTAATATCATATATTGTTTGTTATTAATCTAAAATGGTCGCCGTAACGAAATCACATATTATACCTTATATGGGTATCAAATGAAAGGGCTTAATTTGGAAAAAATGTCGAATTTATTTTAAATGTTTTTTATTTAATGTATAATTTATTAAAATAAAATATGTATTTTTTTTTATTGTTTCAGGCCCCGCCAAACCGATTGTACTGCAGTGAGTCACCAGCACATACGTTAAAATATAAGGGTTGCTCACAAACTTGTCGACGTCCACACGACAAATAGGATTTTTTCCAAAACAAAATGCTACAGAAATAAATACCCTCCAGGTTAGAAATTCTAAGATAAAAAGCATATTTTTCTGAAATCAAATTTTTGAAAATTAAATGGTGTAAGGAAATTTTTGATCGTCTAAGAAAAGGTTATGAAGACATCGATTGTTTCTTATTATATATATATATGTGTTATTATGAAACGCGTGACCACGCTCAAATAGAGTTTGCAAAATTCTATTTTCTTTGTTTTAACGTTTTTTTTTTAGATTTAATGGTATGTATAGATAGATGGACAAGGTCTTTTAAAGAGGAAGATCTCATAAAGCCTTAAGTGACACGTTTTTGGGTGGAACACACAAAATGTAGATATTAATATTTAATTTTTCAGTTACATAGATAAATAATAATTGCATTTTGCCCCAGTTATTGTTATTTGCCTTTTCTACTGTAATTATTTTTTATGGTAACAAAAATTATTATTATCCTTTGATACTTTGTATAAATAGTTTGTAGATATAAAAAATAGGCTATTAAAAAAATTGATTTTGAAATAATATTTTGAGACATTGTTTTAACTTGTATTTTGTCGCAGTATCTCAAATGGGCATTAAATAGCGATTAGCATGATTGATGAACACTGAAAAATGTTGGGTTAAAAATATATATTTTCATAAATCAAATCAAATCAGCTTCACGCTGTATCCCGCACACAGCAGGGTAGACAGAGGAAACCTAGTGTTAAAACACTCCGTTCCCCACTTTCTGCCGAATTCTGGAGGCATTACGTGTTGAGTGGCAGACTCGACGCCGCGCTTTGGTTCGACACCAGAGCGACGAAATGAAAATATAAATTTAAGTAAATATTTCATCTCCTCGAGTGGGGATCGAACCCACAACCAGTCGGTTTTACAGTCACACTTTGTGCCCCTGCGCCACGACTGGCCTCTATATTTTATATTTTCATAGACGATTAATAAATCGTTCAGTTTGTGTCCACCTTTAAAACTTATATATGAAACGCAATAATAGTGACGAATGTGAGCTCATTTGATACCAATGTAAATGTATATAATTAAATATAGTTTTATCGTAACTTGTGAGTGTAGTGAGATTTAACACTTTGTGTTACCGAGTTGTCAATAAAGTGTGTTTTATTACTGTAATAAATTATTGTTAATAGATCGATTATTATTACAATTTTATTGTTTTATTTATATACGTATATATATTGAATCCTCTTTGTTCATTTATTATCTATGTTTAGTAATTTTAAGAAAATATTTATCATTTAGGTACATTGGAAACAACTACGTACATATATATTTACATGTAAACAAAGGTTGGGATAAATCGTTGTAAGTTCTAAATCTATATCAAAAGGTACTTTGAATTTAGGTATTTAAATATTCAAATAGCTGTTATAAATAAATATATTATATATTCATCATATAATTTTAATATATTACGACAAATTCAATTACATAAAAATAAAAGAAAAACAAAAAACATTTCACGTTAAGTTTTTATTTTATATACAATCTCGATGGTTCCTAGGTAAAGTATTGAAAGTGAGAAAAGTAGTTTTAATGAGATTTTTTCATAAAAAAAACATCGTTTATGCATCTTTTAAAACAGCAATAAAAAGAAATACAATTTTTCAATTTTTATACTTTACTTAGGGACCATCGATTTATTATCATATTTTTTCACTGTAATCATTTAAGTAATCCAATACGTTTTCCGACAACCTCAAAGGCAGTCACTGCGCGTCGTACGTCGTCTTGCGTGTGCGCAGCGCTCAACTGTACGCGCACTCGCGCTCCACCCTTAGGCACTACTGGGTAACTGAACGCTACCACGTACACTCCTTTTTCTGGAATATTCATTTATAAAGAAATAGAATTAAAACACTTATTGTTATAGTATCTTCGGTTTGTTTTGTCAGTATGGCCAAATTAGTTAATTACTATAGCATTTATTAATATTATTTTTTTTCGCTCATTAACATCTACAGGCAGTGATAGCGTTTTTTTTCTGTTAACGTAGTTTATTATGTGATTTATATCAAGCTGTATAGTTACACTTATACAGAGTGGACGTGTCAGCACCACTTTAAATGAAACCACAGTTTTACCTACTCTTTAAAAGCCTAATACAATTATTTTTTTTTTTCCAAAAATGAAAAAGTGTTTTTTTTAAACAAAATAAATAATAAAATTATCGTTGTTAAATATAACGCCATTTGTCAAGAACTATGAATTCTATATGGAAAATATGTATAAAGCTCAAAAATACACGCTTGATTTTAAGAAACATTGCTCTTACGCATTCAGTTACGCATAATTATTAAATAATATAAATTATTAATAATGATCATAGCTTAAAAGAAATATTTTAACTTACCCAACATTCCAGTCGCCAGCTCCATCGCCATGGGAGCCTCCCCCACCATTACAGGGCATATCGGATGATTTTCACCCGCCACGGTAAAGCCAATGGCTTTCATACCATCACGGAATATACGAGTGTTGTCCCGCAAACGTTGGCGCAGATCGTTGCTATTTTCTAGTAGTTCCAGAGACTAAAAGAAATTGAAATAATTAACAAATACATATGTTTAACATAAAAAGTGCTTAAGATGTCTTTTAAATATTTAATGCGAGATGTAAGCGCCACTTGGGGTTTTTTATAATGGATTTTGGATTACAGATATTCAAATAGGACTTAATGTATAAAAAAAAAACAAATTGTGTTGTTTTTGTGACAGTGTTAAGATATTTCATTCCTCACTTTCCGCCAAATTTTACGATACATAGCGCGTTGGGTAGTGGAACTCTACGCCGCGCTTTGTCTTGAAACCAGAGCGAAGAACGATAAATATTACATAATTCATTCCCCCGATAGAGAATCGAACCCATAATCTCAAAGTACTCAATATTGAAGTACTCAAAGAACTAAAAACAAAAGAAATTACAGCTAGAGAACAGCACAAATGTCTCACCTTCAAGCAAGCAGTCACAACAGGCGGTGGGGGTGCATTGGAGAACAAATAGGGGCGCGATACATTTCGTAAGAGAGCGATCAGTTCCTTGGGTCCCGTAGTGTACCCGCCGGCGGCTCCGCTCACCGCCTTGCCCAATGTCGAGCATATTATGTCAGCAGCGCCGCTTACACCGCAATATTCTTCTGTACCTCTGAGAAATGGAAAATGTTTTAAGCCTATTAATCTTAAAAGAGGCCGTCATGGTCTCCAAAGAAACCTGAGTCTTTCCAACAGGATGAACTGTGAAACCAAAACTATGAAATTTGAAATATATCGGACATTATTATCTATGACTGTAAAACGAACATTGTGGATTAGATTCCCACTGAGGGGAAATGCATTATTAATTATTGATATTTTCAAGGCAAAAACCTGGCGTTGAGTTTTGCCACTCAACACGCAGTGCCTCGAAAAATGCGTTGAGTTTTGCCAAAAATTCGACGATTTCTCTCTGCCTGCTCTACTATGCGAGAATACCTACGGTGTGAAGCTAATTTATTGATTTTATTTATTAATCTTAAATTTCATTGGATTGTTTAAGTCTAATCTTCCTAATTCGTAAAAAAAAATCAATTTTCGACTTTTGCTCTTAGAATTCTTTAGTGTTAGCCGTAGCTGATCGTAACTCAAATCGAATATTATTAGAACTATTTAGTGTCCTTTGATACATCACGTTTTTATATTAAGCCATGATCAGATGAAGCGTTATGCTGTTTTTTATAACTGAATAAATAAAATGTCGACCGTAGTGGTGAAGGAGGCCACACGTATTTGGCGTGTGACTAAACCCTACAGATTGTGGATTCGCGTTCCATTAGAGGAAATTAAATATTTAATATTATAAAAAGCGTGGTGGTCAATTCCGATAATCACCACGACACATAAAGTGAGCGGAGAGCGGAGTATCTTAACACTCGGTTCCCTCTGACTACCCTGTTGTGTTCGGGATACAGCGTAATAGTAAAAGAAAATAACATAATGAATATACCATTATATATTTAGGTAATAGACACTACAAGTAGATTTTTCATTTACCTGCCAGTCTCTCCAAAGAACCCAGTAGCGTGGCTATCATCGATTGCTAACAAAGCTCTATACTTATCAGCCAATTCCCGTAACCCTTTTATCGGAGCTACGTTGCCGTCCATCGAGAACACACCATCTGTGACTATTAGCTTTAGTCGCGCTTCACTGTGTGCCAACAAATGTTCTAGTTCTGGAAAACAAGGCAAGAAATATTGAAAATGATGTTCTACTTTTTTTTCTTTTTTTTTCTTGGATCAGAATCGAGCTGACAGAAGAATTAATACCACGAGTGAAGAACATAAATCTAAGTTTTAGTGATTTTAAGTAAATTTTGATGTTGATAATACTATACGATAAATCCTAGATAAAGGCCTTTCATCTGATATCTCACTTGAACTAACGGCTTTAATATCAAATTTTGCCCACTTTTCCTGCATTAAGCACACAGCAGGGTAGGCAAAGGAAACCTAGTGTTAAAACACTCCGTTTCCCACTTTCCGTCGAAATCTGGAGGCATTGCGTGTTGAGAGGCAGAACTCAAAAACGCGCTTTGCCTCGACACCAGAGCGAAGAAATCGAAATATAAATTTAAATAAATATTTCATTTCCTCGAGTGGGGATCGAACCCACGAGTAGCCTCATATTACTAAGTATAGTAATATGAGGATAGTCATGGGTTCGATCCCCAATCGAGGACATATAATAGGTTCAAAGTGTATTTACCATTAAGGTCTCTATGAGGATATCTGTACTTCTGAGCTTTGCACAATCTAATGCCGTCAATGATAGAGGCGTGGTTTAGAGCGTCTGAGAAAACAGCGTCTTCCGGCGACAGTAAAGCTTCGAAGAGACCAGCGTTGGCATCAAAACATGATCCGTAAAGTATCGTATCTTCTCGATCGTGGAACTTTGTCAATCGATTTTCTAATTCCTGTAAAGCATATTCTACGTTAGGCTATTAGTTTCGATGTCTTGAGCTGTACTATGGCGTTCGTTTTGTTTTAAATGTCATTTAGCGAAATTAAAGAATATCCTCAACACGCAATGCCTCCAGAATTCGGCAGAAAGTGGGGAACGGAGTGTCTTAACACTAAGTTCCCTCTGCCTACCCTGCCTATCCCGCACGGGATACAGCGTGAAGCTGAAGCTGATAAAGAATATCTTAATCTTTTCATTTCGTCGTTCTGGTAGCGAGTAATAGGGCAAAGTGCGTAGTTGAGTTCCACAATTTAACATAGGAAATGTTTTAATGGAAACACATGTCTTAACACTAGTTTCTCAAGGTTCCCTCTTCCTACCCTGCATGAAATTAAAAAAAAATATTACTGCTGAATTCCTTCAGTGTACCTACCTAGTTTTGTACCTAATATTTACAAATACCTGTTGTAGCACATTACGTATGTACATGAATCTATAGTGAAAAAAAATGGATATATAGCTCATGATTTTAATTAAAAATTCTATTTCTTTCAAATTCTTAATATAATGAATGTCATAATAATATTATTTTATTATATATTATATCATTAGATGATATAAAAATAGATATGCACCTTGTGTATAACTTGAGTCCCACAAATGAAACGAACGGAACTAAGTCCCGCTCCATACTTGCTCAGCCCTTCTCTAGCGGCCTCTACGACTTCTGGGTGATTCTGTAAATAATTATGAATATAAATAATTTTATTTTGCTCATTTTGCACTTTTAACGAGAAAAAGTGCCATAATCTGAAGCAAATCATAGAAATCATCATCTTTAGAAATACAAACTTAATATTTGAAGATATTATTAGGTAAAAGTGTTATCTGGTAGTCATTGATAAAACAAAATATTTTAAAATATATTTGTATATAAAATAAGGCCTAGACTGGCCTAATAATATATATAAATAATTTTAACTATTTGTATATATTATTAGGCCAGTCGTGGCGCAGGGGCACAAAGTGTAACTGTAAAACCGACTGGTTGTGAGATCGATCCCCACTCGAGATGCAATATTTACTTAAAATTATATTTTCATTTCTTCGCTCTGGTGTCGAGGCAAAGCTGCCACTCAACAGTCAACACACAATGCCTCCAGAATTCGGAAGAAAGTGGGGAACGGAGTGTCTTAACACTGGGTTCCCTCTGCCTACCTGATTTATTTTTATAAAATTATTTGCTTCATTATATAGATAACAGATATAATATATAAAAATATACTTACGGCCAGTCCTAAGTAATTATTTGCGCAAAAATTTAAGAAATTTCCCTCTTCACCTTGCACCCTGACCTAAAACATATTAAGCATTTAGAAGGCTCCTCACGCTGTAAGGTTTGCGACGAGACAGGCCATTAATAAACATAAAGTAAAAAAAATGTATGATCTCTTAAAACCTATTATTATTCTACAAATAACAACTCGTATTTCAATATAATTTTAGTTCAACGTAATAAAACAATATTATGTCGGTACAAGTACGGTTTACTTATTTTCCTTGAAGTAAATTTGAGATATTTTTTTTTACATTATAAGTAAACATACCTAACAATAAAACTGTATAAAAAATTGAAGCCAGTTTGTAAACGCAAACGGTTGTGGGTTCGATCCCCACTAGAGGGAAGGAAACACATATTGAAAATATTATAATTTCTTCACTCTGATTTCGAGGTAAAGCGCGGCGTTGAGTTCCGTCACTCAACACGCAATGCCTCCAGAATTCGCTAACACTAGGTTCCCTCTGCCTACTCTGCTGTGTGGGGATACAGCGTGAAGCTGTTTTAATTTTTTTATTTAACAATATAAAGAAATATCCATTTCATACATTTGTGTCCTGAGGCGACGTGATGACCCGCTCGTGCTTCCACGTTTTAGCTCGCTTTATGTCTTGTAGTCTATCTTCTAAAACTTCACGTAACTTGGACACACCAAGCCGTTCATTCTTTTTTAACTGGTGAAATTGACGTGTTCCTTGTCCACTGGACGCTGGGAATCAAAACATAAATATAATTTTTTATTTATTTTTTACGACATAATTTAAAGTTTTTAATAAAAATCATTATCATTATGTTACCAGTGTCCCCATTGTATCTAATAAATACCTTCTATTCTAAAGTTGCAGGTTGAAACTCTTTACTTAATAATTATACTTAAAGTATTAAATATGCTAGTTTCGAAACATTTAATAGTAAGCTGATCCAATACAATAATATGTGTACCAGATATAGAGTGACCAGACACTGTATTTACCTATTGAAACATCAATTTAAAAATAGCATCATATCAAATACAAAATCAAAATAAAGCTAAAAAGCTTGTAAAATCGCGGATTTAAGGCTTGTCATTTAAATAACACACTCGATTCGAATATTAAAACTGGTTCTACAATGTATAAATAACATCCAAAACTTGAGCAATCTTTTAGAAGGTACAGAGACGTATTTTTGCATTTTTTTTAAGTTTCACACTACATTTCACACACAGCAGTGTAGGCAGAAGGAACCTAGTGTTAAGACACTCCGTTTGCCACTTCCCGCCGAATGTTGGAGACATTGTGTATTGAGTGGCGAAACTGAACTCTGCGCTTTGCCTCGAGACCTGAGCGAAGAAATGAATATTGAAATATATATTTTTAAATAAATATATATTTTCATTTCCTCGATTGGGGATCGAATCCACAACCAGTCGTATTTACACACTTGTGCTCTTGCGCCACGGCTGGCCTTAATTGTTTTCCTATTTACAAAATTTATGGATTACTAAAACAAGGCTTTTTCCTTTGACATTGTTTAACAATGGTCTACATATACCTACAAATTATTTAAACACATCGCGTGCTGCAATTTACCACTAATACGAGAAATATTAACAGTCATTTATCTAATGCAATTTACACTCATTCAGAATACTCAAGGCTGTGCTATATTATTTACAGGAGATAAGTTATCAGCAATACTTTTGTTATTTTCCCATATTCCTGTAGAATTTATACGAATTTATGGTAAAACGTAAGTAAGATTTAAGTAAGTCGATAAGTTTCCTAAGTTGATATCCTTAGCATGAATACCAACAAGTAGACCGACCAAGTGTCTTAATTGGTATCAACAATTTTACATACGACAGTTTCATGTTGATAATAATAATTTATTTTATATAATTATTAAGAAATATTGTAGTTATATTAATTAAATTAATAATAACATACCAAAACGCAGGAGTGTAGAGCGTAACGCCATCTCGCCGACTGGAGACTGGCGCGGGTGTGTCACGTACGAAGCAAACCGGTCACATCACTGGTTTGTTGTTATTTATTTCACAAATTCTGTAGTCTATATAATCAATTTAATTTAGTAAAGATATAGAGCCCTTGGCTTTTTGGTTATATTTTATAGAGTTCTTGTTACGTTTGGTTACATTTCGTGATAATTTATTGTTAATTAGATATTAAACTAAACATTTTGTGTACCTACTTGTGATATCCTTGTTTTTATCGATGTTACTAATAAGCAATACTTAGCTATGCGGATCGAGAAACTTAACCACAAAATGTGACGGTGACGCTGGCAAACAATCTCTTACCTCATTATCTTTTTTTTAGCTTCACGCTTAAACCCGCATACAGCAACCTAGAGAGGGGGAAGGAATTTTAAGACACTTCCTTCCCCATTTTCTGCCGAAATCTGGAGGCGTTGCGTGTTGAGTGGGGGACACTTTTTCTTGGCACCAGAGTCAAGAAATGAAAATAATAAATATTCCATTCCTTCCATGGGAATCAAACCTACAACCAGTCGCGTTTACAGTCAAATCCTTGTGCCCCGGCGCCACGACAGGCCGCATCTCTTTATCTAATTTAGACTTAACATTAAAAACGATGAACCTTTGCAATAACTAGTAACAAAATTATTGTGCATTTTTAATTCTTCAGGAATTCATAGAGTATAGTTTTTTTAACATTACATGATAATAAAACATTTTTTTTTGCATATTATTTATTTGTAATGAAAGCCTTAAAAACTGTCGCCATTTTTTGTACTGAATTATAAAATTTTACATATTTCAATAGAAGCAATTCTAACTTCCATGTGAAAATGCAGATAACGTACGATAATGATAAAATTCTAGGACCTAGAGTACAATGGCAATGGTTGGTTACACTATGAAAACTCTTAATGATACAAGATGTATATAATTTTTAAAAAATCACACGAAACAGTTTACTCAGTACCTACGTACTTTAGTCTTAATAAAAGCAAACTTTTTATGTTATTTATTTAATAAAAGTATAATAAATTGTCCATCATATGAAATCTGCTTGTCAAAGTTTGTTTAAAGACGACTCTGAAACGTAAAAGAGAGTTTTTATATATAAAATATTACAATAGAGCCAAATAGATAATTTTAAAGTAATATTGTGTATGTTACTTTAATCAAATACAAATAAGCTTCACGTTCTATCCCGCATACAGTAGGCTAGTCAAAGGGAACCTAGTTTTAAGACACTTCGTTTCCCACTTTCTACAGATTTCTGAAGGCATTGCGTGTTGAGTGGCGGAACTTAACGCCGCGCTTTACCACTATACCAGACACATACACAACTCTTAGTAATTTCAATTTGACACGAGCGAAGCCGCAGGTAAAAATTTGTAAAATCAGCTTCAATTTATTTCCCGCATACAGTAGGGTAGGCAGAGAGAGCCTAGTGTTAAGACATTCCGTTCCCCACTTTCTGCCGAATTCTGGAGACATTGCGAGTTGAGTGGTGGACCTCAACGCCGCGCTTTGCCTTTACACCAGAGCGAAGGAACAAAAATATAAATTTAAATAAATATTTCATTGCCTCGAGTGGGGATCGAGCCCACAACCAATTGCTTTTACAGTCACACTTTGTGCCCCTGCGCCACGACTGGCCTCAAGTCTTATATAAAATTACCTCAGGTCCAATATGTATAGCCAACATCATATCGTATTCGTTTGCCCCCACACTAATTTGCGCACGTCCATCACTACCGACTGTTACAGACTTGCCGCGGCAGGTGTTGTTCACTTTGTCCCCAGATATCACGTCGCAATACGTTCCAGGGGGTAAGCAAGTCTGAACATATTGGAATGAAATTTCTAAATTTATTATTTATACAACAATATAGCTGCCATAAAGCAATTTAAATGTATTGTTTTACCTATAATATACTAAATAGTAAAAAGAAGTTAGATTTTTAAACAAGGTATATCTTTTGTGAGGTAACAAAATATAAAATATTATAATTTAGTAGCTTATATGTTATTTTATTATAAAATATATTTACTATATTTTTCGTTTCTTTATAGATCGTTTAAAAGTAATAATTTGGTACACCAAAAAAAAAAAACAACCTATAATTCGTACATCGCAACATAGATGGCGCTGTACATTTGATAGCCAATTCTAAATCGCGCTGGCAAGATGTTCTAGCGTTTAATGACGACCAAAATTTTCCAGCATTTAGTTATCGCTTCTCGGCCTTTTGGCTAAGATCAAAGTGTAGTATCTGTTCTTTTCAGCTTAATATCTGAAAGTTCCCGCACCGCGGGACCAGTATATTAAACTGATTTTTGTAAGTTGACGGGATGCTCGGGGCTCGCTCCACTCCTGTCGCGGGTCGGCCCGGCATTGCAGTGCCGCCGGGATCGGCCCACATATATCACATTATACTTAAACAATATCTATTTAAGACTTCCTAATAAGGCGGGCGTTATTGCTATTAGATATGGACGTTATGTAACATAATCCGTTTCAGAAACTGTTTACGAATCGAATAATCGCATAACTAGTTTAGGGACAAACACATAACGATTATTTCACATACATGTGAAATAATCGTTTTGTGTCCCAAAACTAGTTATGCGATTATTCTATTCGTAAACAGTTTCTGAAACCGATCGTTAAATAACGCCCATATCTAATAGCAATAACGCGGGTACGTAGTTTCATGACAGTACGCAGTAACACATTTGTCAAAGCAGTTGCACAAGTGTAACTTACTTTAAATAGATTATATTATAAAATAGTTATGTCAGTTACATTGATTCTAACATAGTCGCATCTCGCTCTATTTTACTATGTTCCGAAAGAAAAGAGGGACAGCAATAGTCTAATTTGTATGCCATTACTACATTGTACATTATTATCATATCGATGGTTAATCAAAAATGTCATTAAAAAAATTATTATTGTTTACATACTCCATGAAAAGAAAAAGTGATATTAAACATTAAAATTAGTAAATGCATAAGTTAAATTCTATGGATTTAAAAATAGTAATACACTAAACGTTCTTTCTGCCGAATTCATTCAGGAGGCATTGCGTGTTGAGTGGCAGAACGTTAAATGATCACGGCGTTGATATCCGCCACTCAACACGCAATGCCTCCAGAATTCGGCGGAAAGTGGGGAACAGAGTGTCTGAACACTAGGTTTCCTCTGCCTACCCTGCTGTGTGCGGAATACAGCGTGAAGCGCTGAATTAATTACATCCCTTTGATGTTTAAAAAAATTGTTGCACACGTGTTTACATATTTAAAAAAAAAACGTTAATAATTTTCAATTATTAAAATTTTAGGAATATAGGCGATAAATACGTTTCATATTAGTATCAAAGGCAATATAATCTAAAGTATTTTTGTAATCATAACATTTTTTACCGTTATGATTATATGTAACGTTTTCTGAAATCATAACAATAAAAGTAAGCGTAAGTAAATGCTTCGTAACTAGTTACAAAAATAAGCAGTTTTGAAAACTAGTTACTCGTGTAAACTAATCGTAACCTTGTATGTCCACCCACGTCTAATTGCTATATATTTTTTAATTAATTAAAAGAATTATTCGTAGTGTAATGATTTTATATTTATAAGTTTTAATATTCGCAATAATTTATTATAAAAATGTAAATCAACCTCTTAGTTTAATAAAAAGATGTTTTTCAAAATAAGTAATATAAGTTTATAGAACTGTCACTAGAGAACATTTATAAAATCACACTTTATGTGGTCGGAAAATTCGAGATATAGTTTTAGACTTGGAGCGGAAGAAGAAAGGGGTCCTCTAGAATTATATATTGTATTAGAATTTAGATAGACATTGTTAGTACAAGTTAGCTTAATAGTATTTTAATAAATTCTGTAAAAGCCTCGAGGTGTTTAATTTCTTTACAGTAGTACCTAACTGGAGCTTTACAAGTAACGGCAGCCAGTGGCGTAGCTAGGGTATTTGCTGCCTGGTGCGGCTTAGGGACTTGTTGCCCTTTAAAATGGTCAAAATAATTTCAGACTTCAAACCACAGTAGAGTAGATATATAATTTTTTATTGCTTCAAAACTATAATAACTATATATAAGTTATAATGGGGGTACAATGGTGTGTCAAGTGGCGACGAATGCGGCGTTGGAGACCGCCACCCAACACGCCACGAGGTGGAGGAG
>JAATLQ010033552.1:0-18288 GCA_013421005.1 Heliconius erato x Heliconius himera | reverse complement strand
GAATGCATGTTAAAAAAAAAGATCCAGTTAAAAATTGCCTTCACCTATAAAAAACAAAAAAAAAATAATTATATATACATTATATACATAACACAGAGGGTTAGTAATAAAAAATATAATACAAAGGTGTTAGCTTACAATTTAATTTTGTTATATCTAATATATTTACATAAAAATTTACATAGAGGACTAAACACAAACATTAACAAACATTGAACATTAAGGGGGCGGGGAACTTTATGAGGAAGGACGTCGTATAAGGGACGGATCAACTTAGGGCAAGTGAAAAGTATATGAGGAGGGGAACCGTCGTCTAGGCCACATTCACACAGTGAATATTTTCTTGTTATATATTATTTTGCTGTGACATTTACTGAGTGACAAATGACAACTGTTTGTATGTATAATTACACTTATTTGTATGTGGTTGTTGGTTCAGTTTGAGAGTAGAATATCTCTACCACCGTTATTTGCTATAAGTAGCTCCAACTCAATAGAACAACTAAACATCCCAAGAGCTTATATATGTATTTAGGTATTCACATAAATTTATTTATAAGTTTGTATGATTCGAAATCGAAATTACACGTTACACGTACTTCAAAATCAAATCAACTGTACACTATATCCCGCACACAGCAGGATAGGCAGAGGGAATCTAGTGTCAAGATAATTCGTTCCCCACTTTCCGCCGAATTCAAGTGGCAATGCGTGTGGCGGAACTCAACGCCGCGCTTCGCCGTGAAACCAGACCGAAGAAATAAAAACATAAATTTAAATAAATATTTCATTTCTTCGAGTGGGGATCGAAGCCACAATCAGTCGATTTTAGTCGATTTAGTCGACAGTCATACTTTGTGACTCTGCGCCGCGACTGGCCTAAATGTATACACTTGTATTACAGGTACTCGTAGTATGTAATCTGGAACGAATTTCATTAAATTATTAGAATAACATTTATTTAGTACTCACATTTATGTAGTAATCAAAAGAAGACATAATGATGATGTTTCGAAAATGTTCGGACCTTTTTCTACATAGAGCTTGAAGAAAACATATATGAGATAAATGCTTAATTTTTCTACAGCACATTTACCAAAAGCGCAACATCAGAACGTATAAAATAAATTTTTGCATGGTTCTAAGAAAAATTAACGATCACCTCACATTGTACAGTGAAAATGCATTTTACAGTGTAAAAAAAGTTTACAAGCGTTGTTAACGTGCCCAAGTGAAAGCGCTCCTTTATGTTTAATGTGTGACACGTTGAATGTTTGAGTAGGCGCAGTGCTACAGACAAGGCACATGGAAACCTTTAGCTTATTTTTCGAAACGAATGTCTGAAACAGAACGTAAATATAGTTACGATCGTGAATTGCTTCCCATCTATCAAGCTGTCCAACATTTTAAGTATTTGTTAGAAGGACGTAGTTTTACAATTTTAACAGACCATAAACCTTTAATTTACGCATTTAGTAAAAAGTCAAACGAAAAAGAGACACCGAGACGCATTAGATATTAAATGTTTATTAGAGAATATTCAACGGTTATAAGACATATAGAGAGTAGCATACGAAAACAATTTTGAAAAAATATTTTTGATATTTTGCATAATTTAAACCATCCAGGTGTAAAAACGTCACGACGTTTAGTAGGCGATCGATATTTTTGGATGAATATGAATCGAGACGTACGTACGTACGTATTGAGCCAAAACCTGAGCTAAATTAGATCAAATGGGCACTACTTGGGTAGAGGTTTTACCTACTGTTTTATATGGGATACGTATGGTGCCTAAAAAAGACAACGGTATAAGTGCCTCACAAATGGTTTACGGTACTAACATAAGGTTACAAAGCGAGTTTTGTGACGGTAACGTAACTCATAGCTATACTGATGCGGAATAAGTAGAGAAAATTAGAGATAGTATTAAGAAAATTAGACTAATATCTCAGAAAGATAGAGTCCAAAATAATTTATTTGTACACCCCGACCTAAATAATTCTAAATTTATTTTGTTAGGAACGAAGTAAATCGTTGCTCATTAAACCCTTCATATTTCTTTATATAAAAAGACCTATATAAATCCGTGTTTAAGATGGGACTGAGAAAAGACTCTTGTCAGACTCAATATGAGGGGTGACTCGGAAAAGACTTATTTAAGCCCTATCACGATAGGTACGAGGTGACCGAGAAAATACTCTTGTTAGACTCTGTTTGAGCGTAGGGGTGACTTAGACTCCTATCATTTAAATGTTAAAACAATTCATGCAAATTGTATACATGTACTAAATAAAAATAAAAATTGTTTCCACAATTAGACGTTGTGACCAGTCTCTAATTTACATTAGAGGTTACGCCGCGTAAAAGAGAGTAGATTTAGATGAAAAATAACTCTAAAATCAGTGGAATTGTGTCAATTGGGGGCATTTGATAACGATAAATATAAAAACGTTACTTTAATTATAACCACTAAATAATAGAAAGACAACAGCCAAATTTCAGTTTTTTACATCTAGTACTAAGTTTTTTTATATAAATAGAAATTCTAAGTCACGCAACAGGTGTAGTAAACTTAAATAAAAACATAATTTATGCAGCGTTTTAAAATACGATTTATTTATTTTTAAACAAAATATAAACGAACATATAGTTTATTCAATTACAGTTGCGCTTATCTTGTCGGCCACAGCTGTGCTTCAAAATGCTATTGTAAGTGCCCCATTTTGTGGTATAATATATTATTGATTTATTAAGTTTATTAATTTTAATTTGATTAAAAACGGTTCTTTATTTAATTCACAAAGAAGAGAAATCAATTCTTTCCTCAATAGAATATAGTTCATTACAATTAAAATTTAATTGTAATTAATTTGTAGCACACAAAAAAATCGTTGATATTTTAAATAACTGGAGACAAATATGAGCTATTTGGCTACAAAAATGATAACAAAAATATACTACTCGCCCCACAAAATGGGGCGAATAGAATATTTTTGTCTAGTTGGTCATGTTTTTCGTAGATAGATAATAATTACTCAGTTGCCAATTAAAGTTTCATATGGTATGCTTTTGGTTTTGAGGTGTAGTTAGTCTAAGGATTAGGCTAAGAGCCTAATCCTTCAATATACAATTCAATATTTATATTATGGCGTGGCGCAGCGGCACGAGATGTGACTGCAAAACCGACTGGTTGTGGGTTCGATCCCCACTCGAGGAGACGAAATATTTACTTTAATTTATAGTTTTTTATTGTCTTATTACATATAGAGATTAGATTTTTTTACTACATCTTATTTTTTCCTCTATTAGCACTGGCACAAAACATTGCTCCTCGACTACAGGAGCGGCTTCCCGTCTCTTTGAATCAGCAATTAATTTCTTAGCTGCATCACAATGTTTTGTACCAGAGTCACCGACTAATTATACAGGAAGTAAGTATTAACAATATATTTATAATATTTTAGTTTACATGTGGTTGATTATTTTTTTTTTGTTTTATCCATAACATCACATTTCACCAATGATGTTGGAAAAATAATAATTAGTCTCTTTTAAAATTGATTTTAGTGTTGTAACGCTCTTAGTTTTGAATTATGGATAATGTTCTCCTCATCAAAAACTCTTTATTTTTGAGGCTAGGAATTGCAGTTATGTAGACCACACAAGAAAATTTAAAATACACAATTGTTAATGCGTATTTCAGGTTAAAACATCAATTATGTATTATATATATTAAAATGACTGCACTGTGTTTTTCTGATTTCAGACCAAGAAAACTATGATTTCATAATCGTGGGTGGAGGAACATCTGGAGGCGTAGTAGCCAATCGTCTTAGCGAAATTGATAATTGGAATGTACTACTACTGGAAGCAGGTTACAAACCACCTATAGAATCTGAGGTAAATATCACAAATAATATCTATTTCTATTTTATACTGTTATTTATTATATGTATAATACATATAATATTATATTATAAATGAAAATTACAATAAAATAACTCCTTATACCATAATAACTTCTTAATATATTTGTATTTTTTGTAGATACCTAACTTGGATCCTCTACTTCAGAATACAGAATATGATTGGCAATATACAGTAGAAAATGATAATGTAACTCATCAAGCATTAAAGAATGGAACAATACCATTTCCTCGAGCAAAAATGTTAGGTGGGTGCTCTTCTATAAATGCAATGTTTTATGTAAGAGGCAGAGACGCTGACTTTAAATCTTGGGCAGATGAAGGAAATCCTAGTTGGACACCGAAAAATGTTAATTTATACTTTAAAAAAGCAGAAAATTTTCGGGATATGAATTTAATACAAAATGCAGACATACAAAACTTTTATGGACATAGTGGTTTATTGGGCATCAATACGTTTAATAGTACATATAGAAAAATTACAGAGAAAGTATTAAAATCATGGGAATACATTGGATTCAAAAATGTGAAAGATATTAACTCAGCAATATTTAAAGGACATGGTATATCAGGAATAATGAGAGCAACTGCTGGTAATGGCAAAAGACGTAGTGTATATGCATCTTATATAGAACCTGCTAAGTTAAGAAATAATTTAAAAATACTTACTGGAGCTTTCGTGACTAAAATTCTTCTTAATGAGAAAAATGAAGCAATTGGAGTAGAAGTAACTATAAATGGTGAAAGTAAAACGTTTTATGCCAATAAAGAAGTTATTGTAAGTGGCGGAACTGTTAACTCTCCGCAATTATTAATGTTATCTGGAATAGGGCCCCGAGAGCATTTACTGTCTAAAAATATTTCATGCAAAATTAACTTAAATAATGTAGGCCAGAATTTGCAAGATCATAGTTATATTCCTATTCCTATATATGGAGATAAACCTGGAGTTGAGAATCCAAAGGCTTACCAATTTGAGGTTATAAAATATATGTATAATAAAAGCGGCTTGCTTGCACAGAATAGTTTAAGCGATATAACGGCATTTTATTCCCGTGACACAAAAATGACATATCCGGAATTCCAAAATCATCTAACGATTATTTGGAAAAATTCATCAACAGTTAAACTGCACGTTCCAGGTTATAAAGATGAAACTTACAATTCTTACTTAAAATATATTAAACAAAAAGCGCTTTATCTATTTGCTTTTCATCTTTTGCATCCATTTTCAAAAGGAGCAATACATTTAAGATCACAAAATCCTTATGACAAGCCTTTAATTAAATATAGTTATTTTGAAGATGAAAGGGACGTGAAAGCATCTGTAGAAGGTATTAAAAAATTAGTAAAAATAGTAAACGCACCTTATTTTAAATCTATTAATGCATTTGTTCACAGAGTAAACATACCCCAATGTAATAACTTTAAATTTCAAAGCAGTGAGTTTTGGAAATGTTTCTTAATAAATGTAGGGGTTACCGTATATCATCCAGTAGGGACATGTAAAATGGGCCCAAGTTCTGAAACCGCAGTAGTAGATAATTTTTTAAAAGTCCATGGTGCCAAAAAACTGCGTATTATAGACGCTAGTATTATGCCAAGCCCAACTAGTGGAAATACTCAAGCTCCATCAATTATGATAGGCGAAATGGGGGCCGATATGATCAAACAGGAATATCTGGAATGTTCAAAAGAAAACGTAAAAACCGATAATAGTCATAATTAATTTACCGACTACCTTTATACATAATTTAAAACTAAATTATATATAAAGGTAGTCGGTAAATTCTTAGTATTCTATTAATGTTATAATATTGTTAGAAATCGGAAGCAGTTAACGTTTTTTTTTTTTAAAAAAAAAACACTTTATAAATATGTTTCTAAGTTATTTGGAAGCGATACTGTGTAATTGCAATAAGTGATATGTGTCACCTAATAACAATACTTCACACGAGTTACCTTCCAATAAGGGCCGTTGCCTACAAGCAACCACCCCCGATTGACACAATTTCACTGCTTTAGTCATCTTTTTCACTAACATCTACCCTCTTTTACATGAGTTCGCTAACAATACTGTTATTAATAAAAATGCTTTAAAAATTAAGAGGATAGATTGTAGCCGATATGATAAAAGATGAACATATTGGGAGTTCTTAATAAATATATAAATATTATTAGTTGTTATGTAATCGTTCTATTATATATTACATGTACAAAACGTCCATGATCTATTATATGTAACATAAATGAAAAAATAATAAACGTGATGATATTATACATATTTTTTTTTATCTTAACCATTTTAAATTTACTCTTCTGAGAAACTTAAATCATATACATTTACCCATTGCCAAATCTTTCAGATTAATTCATAACCTAATATCTTAATAAATCAATTTAAATCATTTTAAACTCAACTGAAGCCTCATTTGTCTCTGGTGCTTAAATTTCATACTTAACACGTTAACTGCAGGCCCAATTTTAGAACACTTACAGCTAGTGTGGCTGAGGTCGATTTAAGTCCAACCTTGTTTTACGGCAGTTTAGGTCTTTTTGGTCCCATGTCTCAATAGTTCGATAAATGTGTTGTTACCTGGCTAAGAACATTTTAGGCTTCTTGGCGTTGGTTTTATCTTTAAATTTGCACTTCGTTCTGCTACTTGGTTTCAAAGAAAACATCTAAAATAATATTGAAATTAATTGATGGATTACTACTTTACTACTAAGTTGTAATTTTCGTGACTTTCAAGTTTTGCATATCATGTGGTGTTACATTTTTCTTTGTTTGAAATTTTGTAAATATGTGTTTATATACTAAGTGACAAATAAGTCCATTATTTTTTTACACACCATGTCGCATTTACAGTCACATGCTTATGCCCCTGCGCCACGACTGGCCTCTCGTCTTTTGTTCTCTGAAAATAAAAATATTTATTATTATAAGTTATTATAAGTAAGTATACATATCAACTTTTGATTCTGGTACGCTAAAAATATATAACCTAACGATGGAGGGTCAGTAAAAAGCTTGAGGATCTCTCGAAAAAAGATCTTCCCGAAGGATATATGATTGATGACAATAGACGAGGCAAAAGACGTATGCATTGATACTAGCGTTTTTTTACATTGTTCTTTCTCAATGATGACCAAAGCCTGTAGCCTTTTCATTATTCTCTTCAAATCATAATTCAAGCTCAAGAGGATTTGATATAACATTATCATTTTATGATCATCTTTAAAACTGGTCTTTTTAACTGATCTTAAACTGGTCGTTATTATTTTTATTATTGTTAGTTCAATTGGTCTTTCTGTTTCATCGGGTAATCTATTTTTATTTTTTTCAAACGAGCCTTCGGGTAAGTGATCACCGCCGCCCTCGACCCTGTGCATCACCAGAAGAGCTACAAGCGCATCTGTCTCCACCTTAAAGGTGCGTTCCGGCCTTTAAGGTGGAGACAGACGCGCTTTTTGAAGGTACCCATGTCATATCGACCTGGAAACACTGCCGCGGATAGGCCATATCACTGTTTCGTGGTGGGTGGAAGGAAGTTCCTACGTAACCGTAGAGTAATATTAAGTAGTATTAGTATTTAAGCTTGTGACGCACTGTGCGGTTAGAAAATTCGGCGACAGGTAACAGGTCAAACAGTTCTTCAGAAAACTCTCCATGATAAATGAGGTAGAGAACGCACAGCGAGGATACGTCTCTACGTAAAGCCAAAATGTCAAGCCTTTCACAGATAATTAGGTCCACAATGATTCGAACGGCTCTACGTTGTATGCGATCAAACAGTTCAAGCTGATACAGGTTCGGCCTCCATATTAGGCCGAACCTGGCCCCTATATGGAGCGAATCGGTGTTTTAGCGTGCAGTATCGTCTTGATCTGCTTACTTCGGCACTGGTCGACGTTTACCCGAGAAAGACTTGCGCGGCCGGAGTAAACAGCTTCCACTGTGTTATCATCTGCATAGCAATGAATGCTAGAATCCTTCAACATGTCATTGATATGCAGAAGAAACAGCGAAGGGGACAGCTCACAGCCTTGGGGGCGCCAGCGTTCACGGGCATATATTCCGAGCAAAAACCGTCGACAACTTGCTGCGACCTTAATGCTACGCACAGTGAGAAAGCTGGCGATCCACTTTCATAAATTCTCGGGAAGCCCGTAGTATGGAAGTATTGCAAGGAGCGCCCCATCCCACGCTCGATCGAAGGCTTTAGCCATATCCAAGCTAACTGCCCGACCCTCTTCCTTGCTTTCAATAGCCGCAGCCCTGCGGTGGATTAGGTAAACCAGAAAATCACCGGTTGACCGACCATGGCGGAAGCCATATTGACTGCCATTAATCAATCGGTGATCCTCCAGATAAACCAAGAGCTGGCTATTGATAATCCATACACCATCCATCACTTTCGAGAGTAGGGAGGTGATAGCAATAGGTCTGTAGTTAGATAGATCGGAACCATCGCCTTTCTTAGGAATCGCTCGCGCACAATTCGGGGGACCTGAACAACCCTGTCGGAGTACAATGTTAAGTGTTGTCTGCAGCACGTGGCATTGGTTTTTGCTGAAAAGCGCGTACCATGCTGTTGTTGCGTACGTCAGATCTCTGACGTCTGACGTACGTTTTGGAGATGGCGAGCACGGTGATTGTAGGGAGTCAAATATTTAATTGACGCTGTTATTATACATGATTTTTGTTTAGATGAACTATTAAAACAGCAAGTTCCAAGATTAAAAATAATAATAGAATTGATAAAAAATATGATAGATATAAATTTATGTTTATTACCAGAAAAAAAATGGCTATTTGAATTCCATTAAATAAATTAAAAGCCAATACTTAAACATTCACGTTGAAAAAAAAAAAAAAAAAACATCATTTACCTAAATAATATTTTAAATAAAATAAATATTTTTTTAGCATCATGTTATGTCCATGTACAAACAGCAGAATAGGTAGAGGAAACCTAGACACTTCGTTCCCCATTTTCCGCCAAATTCTGAAGGGATTGCATATAAACAAGAAATAACAATATAATGCATCTCCAAGAACAATAGGGGTTATATTAGTACATTGATTACTGCGTTTCGCACTAGGTAATGCCGGGCGCCCAACCCCCACCCCTCTCTGGAATAAGATAGCAGGACCACTTCCTGGCACGAAGTGTCGTGCTCATTACGCGCAGCAGTTGCAGAACGCCAGAAACTCGTAGCGTCTGGCTCTACAAGTCAGCAGATTAGGATGGGATGCGTACATTTGACTCATCTTATCCCTGGGGAACAGTATTCTTCCCTTCTGGCGATCCTGTGCCGCTGCTATTACCGACGTGGTTCTGCAGGGAGTGGACTTTTTTATTCCTAGCACTTAGTGCCAATCGGTGACAAATCACGGCCTTGGTTTGATACGTCTTGCAAACTTGCTGCCTTAAACAAACGCGAGGCATATCAGATCTGGGCTGACGTAACTCACTTGTTACTAAGGACACCAAGGGGCAAACCTTAAAGAGGAAGTATAACCGAGCCTCTAGGTATTTTAAGAGACAAATTGCCAGAGCAAGGTACGAGCATATCGCCTGAATCAGTAAAAAGCTTGAGAGTTACCCATCCGGAACTCATAAGTTTTGGGCCCTCTCAAAGACTGCACTTGGCAACTTTAGCCAGCCTTCACGTCCTCCACTACACACACCAAATGACATCTTGGTCTACACGGCTAAAGAGAAAGCCGATCTCCTGGGCGCTCTCTTTGCCTCGAACTCGACTATGGATGATTAATATAGCCAATTCGAAAAAAAAAGATTATATGACTGCTGCGAAAAATGTATATTTTTAACGCACAATTATTCATAATATAAACTATAACGTAAACAAAATTAAAGGTTACTTTCTTAAAAGTTTCATTTAAGTCTTAATTAATTCAACATAGAGATAAAGAACGACTTAATATTCAATCAAAGAAACATCAAGTAAATAAATACGTAGATTCTTCGATTTTTAAATAAATCTTTATAATAATGCCTACAAACATCCTTTCTACGTGTACTCTGTAATAACGTCATATTTACCAACTGTATATTTAGCTAATAATATATGCAACTAATTTTAAAACTGCAGTTATTTTACAAAGCATATTATGAATTCTTTACCAAATTAATAATTTAACATTTAAGGCTGTTTCAAGTATATCAAGTATCAACATGGGTCGTATTTTTTCACTCAAAACAATCAAAAATGCTTATAGAAATTACAATAATATATTAAAAAATAATATTATAAAATTATAGATTAAAGTAATAAAAAAATATATTAGAAGTCATTATAGTTTTAAATCAATTCTGCTTATTAAATGCATTATAGTGTAGTTATAGCGGGCGAAACTGCGGGCGGGCCGCTAGTTAAATAATATATGTAATATAAATTAGTGTTGCGGCCAGTCGTGGCGCAGGGGACACAAAGTGTGACTGGTTGTGAGTTCAATCCCCACTCGAGGAAATTAAATGTTTATTTACATTTATATTTTCATTTCGCTCTGGTGTCCAGGCAAAGCGCGGCGTTAAATTAAGCCACTCAACCCGCAATGCCTCTAGAACTCGGCGGAAAGTGCGCAACGGAGTGTCTTTACACTAGGTTCCCTCTGCTTACCATTCTGTGTGTGCGAGATACAACGTGAAACTGATTTATTTGATTTATAAATTAGTGTTTTGTCTTAAAGTAATTGAGAAGCGGAAACAGTGATTTTGAAGGTTGATTACAGTTAGGAAATTGCTTTAGTACACCCTTATCATGGCGGATGTTTGATGACTTTTGAAACTAACTCTGAAATTTCGGATAATAATCCTTAGGTTCCAAACTTAGACACTTAGCTATCTTTATAATATCCCAGTATTACATTTTTTGTATAGCTCTTTCATCATACATTTGAACATTTGATAAAATATTTATTTAAAACATGTGATTAAATAAGAAAAACTTTAAAAAGAAAGAAAATAATACAATAAAATTATTTTATATATATTTAAGATTTTTTATATGATTACCTATATAAAAGAATATAACTGTTAATATTTAATAACACCTATTGAATAACAATTGGTATATTTCAAGGCTACGTGGAAAAAATTGCAAGTATTTTTTTTTGTTATTTTAATATTTCAGAGCAAAATATATTTTATTCAATTCAAAATATTGGAAAAAAATGGAAACAATTGGGCTACGACACTACGTACACTCAGTGTATACATATGTCGTAGGTGCACTATATGATTGGTCCGAATTGAAGCAGACGTGGCGCAGGGGTATGACAGTAAAGTGACGGTTGTGGATTCGATCCGAACTCGGGAGAATGAATGATTATTTCTTCGCTCTGGCACCAAAGTAAAAGTCCGGTGTTTAGTTCCCGGGGAACGGAGAGTCTTAAAACTAGGTTCTCTCTGCCTACCCTGCTATATATATATATATATATATATATATATATACATTTTGATACGCTTAGCACACTTGCCATATAGAAATAATGTAATGGTGAAGAAGTTGAATGACAGAGACTTTGACACTCGTACGATGGCGTACGAATTTCGATGTGTTACGACCGTACTTTTTTAAAGAGGACGACGTGACTGTTACAGTGAACAGTGATCGCTATTGTACATGTTTCTTCGGCAAAGAATGACCGACATTTTCCATGAATATGGAGCAAAAAATGTATGGCATACACATATCGTCGCTCACTTGTACTTCTTAGAAACATGTTCCCTGGACACGTTATTTCCTTACGAGGTGATATTGGGTGGCTTCCACGGTCACCGGACTTGACACTCTGTGACGACTTCTTATGTAGATATCTCAAAGCCAAGGTCTTTCAACATCGCCTTCGAAACATGGAGGCTCTTAAAGAGGCGATAAGAAACGAGGTTGCTGTCATTCCACCCGAGATGTTTCGCAGAGTAATGGAAAATTTCCGAGAGTGAGTGCATTAACTATGGAGGCCGACATTTGAGTATATATAGTATTGTTCAAAACTCATTAATGTAATATGTTATTGTATATGACATTCTTTGCACTATATTTCAATAAAAAATATTTGAATTTATGTCAAAAGGTTTTGATTTTATTTATTTCCAAAAGAGGGAAGATCAATGTACCGCACTCTGTATTAATAAAATAGCTGGTTTTCTTAAGTTTTTTTTTACTAATATATTTCTTAGGTTACGTTTATTTATTATTTATGTTCATTGTAATTAGTAAGGATTTTTTTCTAATAATAAAAATCTTCTCTACTTATTATTCTTTTTCGGCTTATTTTGATTATTTAACTTTATTTTCTTACCAATCCTTTTCAAAGCTAAAAATAATTCCATAAATATATTTAATAAATCATTTTATTTCAAGCGGGTGAAGTCCTGTCGGGGTTTGCAGTCTCTATATAACAAAAGGACGGAAAAGTCAATTATGTACGTGAAAGATTTTAAAACAATAATTATTAGGTCAATTCATATTTCGATATTAGAAACTAAAAAACCACGTAGCAGAATGTTTGTCTGTATGCGTGTCTGGAAGCTGAAACCTGAACAATAAGTTTAAGCGGGCGAAGCTGCGTTTGGATCGCTATTGTAAAATATATCAGGAAGCTAAGAATTGCTTTAGTAAAAATAGATTTTATTTCGAAATCACAAAAGTGTTTTTTATTGCTGGAAATCAGTATTCTACGATATAAAGTGGGTCCGTCAGATATAAACAAAAATAGAAATTCGTATTCGATCCCGGAGGCATCGTTAACCTCATGGCGTAATCGCGTTTAGCCATCGTAAAGCGTTTACTGTTTACCACAAACAAATTAATGGAATTACTGGTAATAAATAGACGTAATTAAACATATTTTAAATCTTGTCTTTAAAATTTCATCGAATTCGAAATTATTTATAAATATATTGAATGTTTTATCAGCTTATACTTCACCTTGTAGCAATTAGCTACAGACATGAGGAGATCCATTATTTTAATATTTATTAACCAACAATTTAATATTATTGATGTTTTATATAGATAAATTGAGTAAAGTAAAAAATATATTCTTAAGCAAATTGAAATACCCATATTGTTAGCAAACTCGTGTGTGAAAAAGGGTAGATATAGGTGAAATAGGATATAAAAGCAATGAAGTTATGTCAATCGGGGACTTCGAGGGGGAATTCGTGTGAAGTACTGTTAGTGTGTGATACATATCACTTATTGCAATTACGTAGAATCTCTTTCTGAATAATTTAGCAACTATATATTTAAAAAAAAACCTAAGCCGTTTCCGATTTCTAACAATGTATTATATTTTTAAACAAGCAGGCCAGTTCGAGGCCAGTCGTGGCGCAGCGACACGAAGTGTAACTGTAAAACCGACTGGTTGTGGGTTCGATCCCCACTCGAGTAAATAAAATTTCTTTCAGCTTCACGCTGTATCCCACACACAGCAGGGTAGGCAGAGGATACCTAGTGTTAAGACACTCCGTTCACCACTTTCTGCTGGATTCTGGAGTGAGCCCTCCGGTTGAGTGGCAGAACTCAACGCCGCAATTAACCTCGACACCAAAGCGAAGAAAAGGAAATATATATTTTTAAGTAAATATTTCAATGAGTTGAAATATTTACTTAAATTGTGCCTGGTAAAGCGTGAAGGTGATATAATTAAAATAATTACTTATAATTTATTTATCACAAGCGACAGAATCGGATCCGGACCAGTAATAAATTTAAACTTAAAATAATTTATTATATTTTTATATGCTTTGCCTATATTAAAAAAAAATATAATAACTGTTAAGAGGTCTTACATAATTACTTATTGTTAACTAAAAAGGGAATACTGCGAAATATAACAATCTACGCATCGGTAGTCGAAGAATTTTTATGAAATACTAGTACAATTTCAGTGAGGATTTATAAGCGACATCTCAACCGGGCGGTTGAATCAAGATCGAATCTAAAATGTAATCAATCTAATGCATCCAATTTGTGGCGCCCTTAAATGCAAGTGTTTTGGGAACGAGCGATTATTTTACGTGATAACTTCATAAAAAAACATAATTGTACACTTTTGTAATAAATTCAATTGAATTATTTTATATTTTTATTGAAAATTTTAAAAAATCGATAAGTTAACATTTATTTGCATTCGTTATTAATTCAGGTATTTTTTAATTAAATTTAGGTTAATTACAAGTAAGAATCGAGGCCAGTCATGGCGCAGGGGCAAAAAATGTGATTGTAAATGTGACTGATGTAGGTTCGATCTCTACTTGACGAAATTAAATATTTATTTAAATTTATATTTTCATTTCTTCGCGCTAGTGTAGATGCAAAGCGCGGCGTTAAATTCCCGGACGCAATATCTCCAGAAATCGGCGGAAAGTGGAAAATGGCCTGTCTTAACACTAGGTTCCCTCTGCCTACCCTGCTGTGTGTGGGATACAGCGTGAAGTTGAAAAAAAATCAACACGATACCTCTATGCAATCGTGATAAATGTTCTTGACAGACCTGCAGACACACAACAAAGTGATCCTCTAAGGGTTTCGATTTTGCCTATTGGGGTATGGAACTCTAAAAATGTATTTTAATTGCCTAGAAAAAAAATATTTTACGTTACTCTGTAAAATTTAAAGCCTGGCTAAGAGACTAATCAATTTTTAATATTTTTAAAGTGTTATTCCACACTAAGGAAAGATAAATACTTATTTAGGAAACGTATACGTTCTTTGAGAACGTATGGCTTAGTGGTCAAAGCGCCTGGTCAGTTTCCAGGAGGCGCGGGTTCGAATCCCGCTACCTTCAAATTTTCATACGTTTTCTAAATAAGACTATATTTGGTAGCAATTCGTTCTCTTCTTTACTTACTATTTAAACACTTTAAGTTGCATGACTTACAATTATTATTTGAGCATTACCAAAGTCCATGGTGGCCGAAAGAGACAGCGTCGGCTGTAAATAAAATTAATGTGGTTTCGGTTCCTATTTCGCGGAAAAAATATTTCAATTTTTTAACCCTAATAATAGAAAATTAGATAAGTTTCTAGAATGCGGGCGGAGAGCAGAGAATTGAGTGTCTATTCATTAGTTTATTTCGAACCTGCTATACAAGGATAGCGCTTGTGCTCTTTTAAAGGAGCAGTATATAGGAAAAAAAAACAAATCCTGAATAAAATTATTAAGATTCCTGAATAGTGAAGTAAATTATTTCATATATTTATATATTTTTATTTCATAAATTTTATCTACACTGTATTGCACGTGTTATGCAGTTACTAATAGATACCAATAACGTTAATACCTACTACTACAATAATACAACTAAACGTTGCCGATCTGGCAATTTTTATTCTTAAAAAGCATACCAGAACGGGAAAAGAATAGCTCTCGTTCTACTTTGCGCAATTATCTATTTTCTAAAATTATTTAGACAAACAACGTTCAAATTCACTGCTAATACCTGTGATTTGATTTCGAGAGTGAGGCGTGTGCAATGTTGTCGCTTTGATAGGTCAGTGCCGGTCATTCTAAAAAAATGGTGATTTATTTTACAACGATTATTTTTTTATGTATTTTGTTAAGATTTTTTTTTCATTTTTGGCAAAATTTCTTTCGTTTTATTAGGCTTTTATAGAGTTAAAACTATGCTTTCATTTAAAAAGATGAAGACAAAAATACTCTGTATACAGATAAAGTGTTATGTTATACATACTTTTGGCACTAACTTTTCATTTCATATTATTTTGTATCGTTACCACAAAGGCAGTTGAAGCGCAGGGGTATAAGCATACATACAAATGTAAACAGGTTGTTGGTTCGATTCCGTTCAAAGAAATGAAATATTAAATATTTTCAATTCCTAACGGCAACAAAACAAAGAGCAAGCGAGCCTTCAGAATTCAGAACGAGAGCAACAGAAAGTTTCTTAACAATTAGTTCTGATCTTGCTATACACTTGTTATACTTTACGGAATACAGATATATATTACAAAAATCCCGCAATTAAGTAATTCTATTTCGTTATTTGCTATATGATGGATTCGAGATAAACTTATGAACATTTTCGTTTATCCTATTAGTGGCATTCTAAGTGTTGTTTTTTCGTCTTTGCGTATTTATTTTGACGGAAAGCCGGATATTGATGTCAACATTAATATTTTTCTTCCACATAATCCACTTAAAGCGACTTCTAGTGATCGCGTTCTGCTCTTAATCGATATTTTATTCGTGTTTGTTACTATTAATTAAAAAACAATCGGTTTGGTGCCACTTGTTGTGTAGTATATTTGAGACATTAAATCATTGTATCCCGCACACAGCAAGGTAAGTAGAAGGACTTTAGTGTTAAGACACTCCGTTCGCTAGAGAAATAAACACATCATTCCAGGAACCCGCCGCGCCATAAATCGCGTTGCAAGGTAAGGAGTTCAGAGCAGTGCTTGTCACCCGAACTAGCCACCCGAGGGCTACTTCGGGTGACAAGCACTGCGAGGACAGGTAGGCTTAAGGGTATCTTTTACAATACATTAACCTTATTCTCCACTGTTCGAGCCTCTCCACCCACGTAACGAAATTCCACCAGAAAACTTGCAATGTGCCCGACTTCTTATATCAATGAGGCCGGTCGTGGCGCAGCGGCATGAGGTGTGACTGCAAAACCGACTGGTTGTGGGTTCGATCCCCACTCGAGGAGATGAAATATTTACTTAAATTTATATTTCCATTTCTTCGCTCTGGTGTCGAGGTTAAGCGCGGCGTTGAGTTGTGTCACTCAATACGCAATGCCTCCAGAATTTGGCAGAAAGTGGGGAACGGAAAGTTTTAACACTAGGTACCCTCTGTCTACCCTGCTGTGTGCAGGACACAGCGTGAAGTTAATTTAATTTATTTTTATTCTTATATCAACCATAGATGTCTGTCATAGCAACTATCAAACCGAGCGTGTATACATACGTGTTTAAAATTGAATTGAATTGAATATATTACTTCTTACGGAACTAAAAATCAACCACTATGTCGCTAACTATGTCGAGATGCCGCATATATCTTTAGTTTTAATTGACTTCTGAACACAAGGCGGTTCTCAATTCGACTTTTTTTTATATTTGTGACCTTAGAACTTTCAACTGGGTGAATTGATTTTGATGATTCTTTTTTTATTTGAAAGCTGGTGTTCCGTGTGGTTCCATTTTGATTTTGCCATAGCAACGCCATCTATAATAATATTTTATATGTCTTAAAGGGAGACCTCGGTTGAACTTCAAAAACACAGTGTCAAAGATACTGGAGAATGATCACGTAAAAAGCGTGAGGAAGCCGTGTATAAAGAGGTTGATGACAGTGAACCAGGCGAAAGAGGTATGCAGAGACTAGAGATTAGATATTATTACCTACGGAGTACATTTACGATCCTAACTTTTCCATTGTAGTTCAATTTATGAATTATCACAACTGAGTTTTTTTTAGTAACTTTAATCATATTGTGAACTAAATCTGTTGTTTCCAATACATCTAATCTCAGATCCCAACCAGCGAAGATTAGTGTTCACTGAATCCCGGGGTCGGTATTAAGCGACTGTTGGCCACATTAGCTGCGGCACCGATAGCTTTCTTAATACTTAAAGACCTTCTACTAAACCCTTAAAGCCGGAATAGATAGAAGTTTCTTGCTTTCGCGTATAAAGATTTACTATTATACATATTCATTGTGTTCAAATAATTACAAACATAATAATAAACCTAGATAGTTGCATTAATTTTCGTGTGGGATGTAGCATGGAAATGGCCTTACTTAATAATATGTAAGGGATGTTTATGTGTTTGATTTTTATACAAGGGATTCGAAGATTAAGATCAGTGTTGATTTTCGCCTCTTAACATTATTTCTTTAAAACTTTTGTAGCGCTGACAACGAAACGTAAATACATATTTCCCTACGACGAGAGACAGCGAAACTTACATACATACTTCTCTACGAAGAGATCCCTTTATTATCCTCAAGAAATACAAATAAATAAAAAAATCTATTTTTTATTTATTATTATTTAGGGAATCATGAAATATCTCTTATCTCTATATATAATAAGACAGTAAAAATATGTTGTCTGTACATTTAGTAATTTTGACTGAAATGGATAGAGGGACACTTAAAAAGACTAATAGAAAGCAAAAAGATTTTTTTTGAATTTCTTGTCTGTCTGTCTGTCTGTCTGTCTGTCTGTCTGTCGACATATTGTTGTCCGCATTTTTCTCTGAAACTACTGAACCGATTTACTTGAAAATTTCACCAATTGCTTTGTTTTAACTCAATTTAGGTTCTAAAGTTTGGTTCATCAAAAT
>JAATLQ010033551.1:0-18283 GCA_013421005.1 Heliconius erato x Heliconius himera | reverse complement strand
TGGTTTGGTCACGTTACGCGCCGGCCTAGGAACTATGTCGGATGCAAGTGCCTTGCTATGTCAGTCCCTGGAGTGAGACCTCTCGGACGCCCAAGGAAGCGCTGGTTGGATGTCGTGAAGCAGGACATGAGAGCCAATGGTCTAACCACCGAGGACGCTAAAGACCGTGCAAAGTGGAGTAGGTTAAGTAGGAAGGCAGACCCTGGCAAAAGCCGGGACTAATGCCAGGAAGAAGAAGACTGTGTCGCGGTGCTTTATTTTAAAACTTACGAAATTGAGTGTTTTAGTAGTACAATGTGTGTAATATTTACTGATTCTACAATGCATGCGGTTAAAAATCATAATAACGTTCATAACAAAAATGAAAAACTACAATAAAGTGATTATATTTACTTTCATAAAAATTATTACTATTATATTTTAAAAAAACATATGTATTATAGTTTACTAAAGTACATGTATAAATTGCGTACTTTACAACACCTGCGACAGGATCAAGTACACATTATGTAAATTATGCATCATATATTCGCTAGACACGAGTCCTTCATACCTTTGCTAAGATATTACATATTTTGTAATATAGAATTGGTGTTATCCATCACCTGTTTACTTCTTAGCAAAATTATAAAATGTTCGGATATACAGTGTGATATCGAAATACTTGATATAAAAGAATAAATAGAATGGGAATGTGATTTTATTTAAAACTTTAATATAAAACAATTAGTCTGCGCCAGTCGTGACGCAAGAGCACAAAGTGTGACTGTAAAAGTGACTGGAACCTACGTTCCCGATTAAATAAAATATTTACTTAAATGTATATTCTCATTTCTTCGCTCTGGTGTCGAGGCTTAGTGCGGCGTTAGGTTCCGCCACTCAACTCGCATAAGTCGACGCCTAACGCCTCGAGAATTTGGCGGAAAGTGCTTACCCTGCTGTGTGTGGGATACATCGTGAAGCTGATTTTTATTTATAAAAATAATTACCGATTCAGAAATATAACGCGCATAGTATAAATAGTCAACATCATTTATAAGGAGTAAAAAAATATGTGAAAATGACATAATATGACTTATTACTCTTTCACAGTAGTCAGTGCATTCTAATTGATGCAGTCAATATGCAACTATTCCTATTACAACAAATGAAGGTACTGTAATGGCAGCATTTAACGTACAATACAAGATTAATGACGTTCGCAAATGGAAAGAACTTTTTGTAACCTTCAAAACTAAACAATTAAAAATCAAAATACATTCTGAATCAGAACTTTCATAAATAAATATGTCTATTTTTGTGATTTTTATTCATTCTCTTTTCATAGCTTCTGCAACAGCATATTTAAAAATAAAAAATGAACACAATCCACGAAACGAGAATGTAATTGATAGTGCTATTGAAATCGCTAATACTTACTTTAATTTCAGAACACCAACTGTAGTTGTGTCTAAGGAAGTTGATGATGTTCTTGTCAGCAAGTTTATTCAGTCATATGGAGGCCTTATTATCTTAGATCATACAATTGGAGGGCCGCCTAAACAAGTAGTCATTATAATCGAATCATATTATTCTCTAATAAGAACTCTTGGAAGATTGAAACCCGATTTGAAAGGGAAGACGTTGCTTCAAAGCGGAGCCCATTTCTTGATCGTTGTTCTCGCTACTCCACACAGACTTCAGCGTATAAATAGTATTTTATGGAACTATTATGCCACTGATGTTGTAATAGTTGTCATGAATAAAAATAATAAAATTGTTCTTTACACGTACTATCCATATAAAAATCATTTGGATTGTCAAAATATAGAACCAACTCTCATTGGTTTTTGGGATGACGGAGCTGTTCTTGAAAAAGATTTATTTCCTGATAAAATGAGTGACATGAAAGGCTGTCCTCTTTATATATCAACAAATAAAGTATACCATCCTGCTACAGAACAGAAAATTCCTCTGGAAATAATTAAAAGGGCAATCATCAGATATCTCAGAGATGTGATGAATTTTACACCAATAATTTCAAGTAGGGATTATTTAAGCATTGATTCGGATGGTGCAAAAAATTGGTCGGAGACGCTAGACGACATATTAACTGGAACTGCAAATATATCGACGTGCAGTATATCTCCAGGCATGGATAGAGTTGGTATTTTAGACTATTCTATGCCATACTTCAGAATAAGTATAGCTTGGGTCGGTCCTCCTTTACCCCCCGACCCAATATGGTGGCGATTGCTGTCGCCTTTAAATGGATATTTGTGGTTAGTCATTTTACTGGTTGTAGTTATTGTTAAATCTATTCCGTTTATAATGACCATCGGACGAGTTAAAGAGTTTTGTTTGCAATATTTTAAAAATTCAAATAAATTACATGGCGTTGTCATACGAATATGGGCTGTGATGATGGGTCAATCCATTAAGGTAAAACCGAGACGTTTCAGAGATTTCTACATTTTAAGTCTTTGGATATGGTTCACATTCGTAGTTCGAAGCGCGTATCAGAGTGTTCTCATTGGAGCCCTGAAATCCGATATCGCGGTAGACAGATTTGTCGATTTAAAACAAGCAGTTGATAATGGATATTCATTTGGAGGTAGAGCGGGCGTATTGCCACACTTTGAACATGATCCGTTTATCCGTGACGGATATGAAGTAATACAAGAACAAGGATTCGAAAAGGCTTTTCAAGAAGTGTTAGAAGGCAAGAAAATGTTTATATTTGCTATATCCCTCGAATATGTTTGGGCGTACTGTATGTCGCAAGGGATCAATGAGAATGAATGTGGTCACATCCTTCCTGATTCTATTATGACAGTTCCTTTAGTAATATGGATGCCTAAAAACTCTCCTTTTAAGAGACTGTTGTCTGTTTGGCTTATACGTTTCTTGGAAAGTGGCTTATTGGAAAAAGATACAATGAAAATGTCGAGTACATTGTCTGTATTGACATCAACTGATCCTAGTGCACTCGAAATTGAACAATTTATAAGCTGCATTTTGTGCCTTGCATTAGGGTACCTTATATCAATTGTTGTATTTATTCTCGAAATAATACTATTTAAATTGAAGCAATCGTCCATAGTTCAGAAAAGTAGTATTTTTTTTAAATATATTTCAAAATAGTAACTTTTCCTTTAAATATACTTTATTTAATTTAGATGTAGTAATGTAGAAAACAGCTTTTAAGTAATTTTAATATAATATATAGGTAGGCTTAAAACAGAAATACAGTGAGAAATGTTAATAGGTATAAAATAATGCTTCAAACGTGTTACATTAAAGTTCTTATGTATACAAATACACTAGTTCTTGTTTTCCTTAAAAACAACCTAGTAGTTCTGATTTCATAGGTATTTGAAATTTGGAAAAACGTCGAACGCCGCTCTCAGTCACGTGGCCGGAGCGTGACGTCACTTTCCAATGCTCGCTAGTCGACAGTGGTGATAGAAGATCTCGCGCAGTACTGTGTTTGTTTGTTACTTACTTGTATTAGATTGTTTTCGAAGGTCAACCGAGATCTCCCTCTACCTCTCTTACCACTAACTTTTCCACAAATCTTTTTTGCCATTCTTTCAACACTCATTCGTTCGACGTGCCAAAAATTAAGATTTTTGAAATGTAGTTTATGTACTGCATTCATAGCAGTAAATGCAGCAGATAAACCACATTTTAAAAAATATATAACAGTTTTAAACAGTCTTCTTGTAAAGCAAATATACCCATACATACCGTACATACAAATATATATTTACTAATCTACTGATATTTTCTGACTTAAATGGACCTGTTGATATATGAAATGATTTTGCTTTTCATTTTAATAAAGCGAAAATATTTTACAAAATTATATTTCACACTTTATAGCAACAAAATAAGCCTCCAACTGCGTTTAATATTTTTAGCGGGAGCTTAAGTTTAAGCTTTCACCTTACTTTAATATTTCATTAAATAAAACACAAGGATTGTATAACCTTAACCGTAGCGTTTGGCGCTCCGTTTTTTATGACTACCTAGCTAGGGATAAAACGTGAAGCTAGTTTAGTTTAGTTTTTTTTAGATTATATAGCCAAAAATATATGCTTTAGATTATTTATCACCCTAAAAAAACTTAAGAAAACGTAATTTTACTGGGCAGTACATATGTATATATTTTTTTACCCACACAACGGAAAAACAGCAAGCATATTAAACAAAAATTTGTAAATAATAAAATATTTACTGTGTACAAAAAGCAATTACATTTAATTACTTACATATAGAACATAACCTTCAAAGATAAAAAAAATATTAAGGGTTTCCATTATAAAATTGTATAACGGCATATCAATATGACTTTTTAATTTACCTTATGTTGCCCATATAAATGTGCGTTTCTCACTCGTTTTTTCTAAGAATTTAATTGATAGCGTTCGTGTGTATTCATTGAGAGCTATGTTGTTAGCTTTTAATTAATACTTTTACATCGAAATAATTGAAGGTTGATTAAATAATAAAGTTTTTTAACATAAAATAAAACCAACTAGAAGAAAAAGCAGGTATAAATATGATGCCATTGTAACTCATTTTTAACTTTGCTAACAAATACGAGTCTAATAGGGTAAACTGTTGTTGTAGCACGTGAGACCTATGACAGGTTCTCGTTGACTTTATAACTATTGGTCTTGAAATCAGAAATCATTAATGTTGCAGTTAGCAATATCGGTAGGAGCGAGCGTTGTTGTCAATAATATTGTAGTGTGCGGGCGCGTGGCTATATTTTAGGGGAAAAAAATATTTTAAGGGAGACGACACTTACGCTTTTTGTTCAAAATTAATGGAACGCTTTCACGGAAAAGCAATATTTATCCCGCACACAGCAGGTTATACAGAGGAAACCTAGTGTTAAAATACGCCGTTCCTTACTTTTCGCCGAATTTTTCGAAACATTGCGTGTTGAGTGGCGGAACTCGACACCGGGCTTTTGCCTCAGTGCCAGAGCGAAGAAATGAAAATATAAATAATAATTCATTCTCTCGAGTGGGGATCGAATCCACAACCGTTGCATTAAAATAGTTGTTAGAGCTTACTAAAACATGGGAAACTTATTCAGAGCTATTGAATAGGTACATTCATAAAAGCATATCACGATAAAGAAAATAATGCGCTAAATAGCTGTTCGATATTTACAAAAGAATCTAATTAAATAGATATAATTTTTTGTGAAAGCTGTTATCTTTCATCGTCATGTAATTTTTAAAATCATCATATTTAAATTATGCAATCTACTCATCAAGATTTAACACGTTCGCATACAAATAAAGCCACTGCGTGACTGCCTCAATACTGACAGTATAGCCAATATTATTTTATTATTATTGCGTGTATTGCAATATTACTTATTATATTACTAGCGGCCTATAACTATTCAATTTTGTTTACTTTATTGTATTAAATATTGTATAAAATTGCTTCAAAAATATATTTTTTTATCAACAGTCATATAACCAAGACGTTTCGAAAGTCATTCTTTAGCCAAGAATCTTACCAGCGCGATTGCTATATAACAGTCGCATGAAAATTAATGCCGTGAATTCATTGAATTGACGATAACTTTTTTTTTAAAAAACCGATTTTGGTGAAACAAACTTTAATTAAATTTAAACTTTAATTTAAGTTGAGTTAAAACAAAGTAATTGGTGAAACTTTTTTGTAAATCGGTTCAGTACTTTCAGAGAAAAATGTGACCATACGTATAGACAGACAGACAGACAAGAAATTAAAAAAAAAACTTTTTGCTTTCTATTATTCTTTTTAAGTGTCCCTCTATCCATCTCCGTCAAAATTACTAAATGTACAGAAAAACTATTTTAACTGTTTTATTATATATAGAGATAAACAAATACATTATAAGTGCAGATTTTATAAAATCAAAAATAAAAAAAAAATATTTATTAATACTTTTATTCATTTTAAACTACGTAACTCAGTTTTAATATAACGCACAACAATACAATTTTCTTTCTGTATCTTTACGATCTCGTGCACTTAACTTAAGGATACTTCCTAAAATAGTCTCTAAAAGTTTTTCGGTGTCTTCCTGTCGTAGTCTCTTTTGAGCCATAATTCTTTAACTCATAAACATAATCTTCAAATAGCATACACAAAGTAAAAGCGACGTTTATTGCGTCAAAAATCTGTGCTATGCTTTTCCTATGATTTTCCTCCAACATTTTTTTGAATAATAATAACATTTTCGTCACATTTGAGATATTTGGCTTCACGCTGTATCCCGCACACAGCAGGGTAGGCAGAGGGAACCTAGTGTTAAGACACTCCGTTCCCCACTTTCTGCCGAATTCTGGAGGCATTGCGTGTTGATGTTTGGCAATTTAATTTAATCTTTTGGCATATTTATATTTTAATTTAAAGATATATCGACTTAAAATATTGCAGCATTTTGGCAACCGTCCCTCAGATAATGATGTTGTTAAAAGACCTAGTAAACCACAGATAAATATTTTAAAAATACCTTTCGGTCTCGAATCACTTTTCTTTTTCTGTGAGCTAATATTATCATACGTACTAGATTACGAATATAAATTATTAATAAAAGTAAACTCGTACACGTAAAACCTTTTAACGTATTTTATGACATGCAGTAGCTTGTGTCACGTGTGATTAATAAAGTTATTTCTTATTATCTACGTTTTTTATTTCATATAATTTCACGGTTGAAAATCTCATCTTATCCACATTGTTTTCCTTTATAATTTTGTTATAAATAAGATTTTAGATATTTAGATATTTTTAGCAGTAAATTATTTGTATCTTTTTGTCCCGAATGAAAGTTTTCCACTTTTAGTTTTTTTTTGGTTTTTTGTATGTGCATAAATTCTGGTTCTTTAGACTTATGAGTAGGTAGTTTGTGGAAACTTGATTGGTTTTTGTACTATTATTTGTGTGTTATTAGAATATATTTAATGTACTGTATGTTTCCCTTAAAAATAAATAAAATAAAAAATAAATAAAATATATTCTGTGAAGTTTTTTTTAAATTAATTATCTATATAATGAGAGGTTTCTCATAATACTCGAGTGCGGCAAGCGCAAATTTTAATTGAATATCATTTTTTCTACCATCATTTTGCCTCTTTATAGTATAAAATATGAGTTTCTCAAGTATATCTCTAGTTAGTCTACCGATGTGTTGTCTCTTACGACGACCGTATTTTTTCAACCGATATAAATATGTATCCATCTTAACATCTTGTGCTACAGTGTAAATAGAATTTAACTCTTTAAATAAATCCATTTTCTTAGGCTTAACTCCAGTAAGCAATGTTTTCAAATTTGTAAGTTTTGATTTTATGTATTTAATACTATGCAATTTATTAGATATTTTATGTAACAATTTGGCTAGTCGTTTAATCATTAGTTTCATTAGGTATCCAGTACCTAAACCTTTAAGACTTTTACTCAAGACACGCACGTATTTATGAAGTCTTGATGTAGTGAAATGGTGGTCTAATATAACTGTAAATAAATTCACAATAAAATTATACAATGGTCCAGACATCGGCGGTATTGGTGTTGTTGTGGATTCAAATATAAGAGGCCTAATTAATCGACTTTTGTCAACAATTTCAACATCACTTACATCATAATTATAATTTATAGGCACGTCATTTTCTTTACTTCCACTTACAGACAAAAAAATTAAGTTTAACATATAAAATCTAACAAGCATTTTCAAGTACGAATGCTTTTGCGTACAATTCATAATAAATTAATTAAACATTCGAAAGTCTATCAATTTTGCAATTTTTCAATGCCAATTTTATTATTTACATTCCAATTTCCTAACAATATTCGTAGAGATTTCATGACCTGAAACAAGTTTCATAATTATTTATATGTTTCTTACTATAAAAAATTGTTGTGACTATAAAAAACTAAGCCAGTGGCACACGAGGAAATGAAATATTTAATATTTTTTTTATTTCTTCTCTCTGGTGTCGGGTCGAAATGCGGCTATGAGTTACACTCAATTCGTTCTGCCGGAATTCGGCAGAAATTGGTGAATATCGGTGAAATCGGTGAATAACACTAGGTTACCTCTATCTACCTTGCTGCGTCCGTGAAAGTAAAAAAAATGTTCACAATTTTGCGTTGATGATTTACCTGCCATATAATCAGTGTAACTAGAGCCGCTAATAAAGGCTGACTAGCTACAATTACAACGGAACCAAAAAGCATAGCATCAAAAGTTGCAAACAGCCATTCTTCACCTAACCTTAAAAAAATATATATTATTAGTGGTCGCTCGTCTCCATCATTAACGCCTGACAATATTAACTAGGAACAAGGGTACTAGGAACAATAGGGTACCTATTCTAAAAAAATGGGTATCAAATAAAAGCGCTTAACTTGTAGAATACAATACACTTTAAAAAACCTCAAATCCAACATGGCCGCTAATATAAAATGGCGGTACGCGTATATATTTTTGTTCAACCAACCCAATATGGGTAGATATCAGATGAAAGAGAGATGAATTTCATTACATTTAATACTTTGGTGCTAGTAACCAGGCTTTGATGATGCAACTCGAAGATGGCCATCTCAGTAATTAAGTGACACAACACCATCGAATTTGAGATCGTATGATTCGTTTTAACGAGTACTTTGGTGCTAGATGGTCACCAGGGTCTTATGGTGGAACTGTAAAATGGCCACAGGAACTCGGTAATTAAAAGGCGCAACTCCGTAGAGTTCGGGCTCGTATCATTCGTCTTAACGATAACTTTGGTGCTACATAGTAACCAGACATAATTCTATCGAATTTGGATTTGTATGATTCAACTTAACGTGTACTTAGATGATAGATGGTAACCAGGGTCTGATGATGGAGCTACAAGATATCCATAAGAACTCGGTAATTAAGCAACATAATTGTATCGATTTGGCCTTGTATGATTCATCTTAAGGAGTACTTAGGTTTAACCACTTAAAAAAAACTTAAAAAACAAAGTACTTAATTAGTTTCATACAAAAAGCAACAAAATACACGTCGATGCATAAATACACGTATCTTTCGATTGCGTTGACTTAGAAGCTTGATATTTTCTGTTCTAGACCTCCAAGACCTGTATATTTGATATTAATTTCAACCTGATAACTCCAGCCGATCTCGAAATAATGGTCTTGACAGATGGACTAGCAAGTGATCCTATAAGGATTCCATTTTTACCTGTTGAGGTACGGATCCCTAGAAAAGTAACAGCCGGAACCGGAACGAAAATTGGAACATATTCTATTTTTTGCCGGAACGTAACATCATTATACTAGTGATGACAGGCGAAGTGGTTGATGGCGTCAAACTTTATAATTAAATATATATAATGAAATGTATACATAAAAAAGCAAAATAAAATCACATACCACGTCACTGCAAAACAAGAAGGTATTATGACATCTGTATCGTACAACAGGACGCTCGTTTTTCCTCCTTCTCTTTCAATTATTTCTATATTCAATATTTTCTCTAGTAGAGTCCTTTCACTTGCTACCCAGTTCAAACCATCCAGAGCCTATATCACAAATTTAATTTCTATGTAAATTTAGTTTATATGGATATTTGGAAAAGTTAGTTGAAAAAGCTAATTTATTTATGAAGTTAGTCCAATAAAATGTACAACAAACTCACCCTTTCAAAAAATGCTCCCAAAAATTTTGATAAAAGATCATGGTTTCTGTCATAATCAGCATAATCACCTACAAGATTTATTATAGTTACAACACTAGTATTATACGTCATAGAATTGCAATAGGACAATCATAGATAAATATACATATACTTGAAATAAATGTACCACTGACGAATCAGTATCTCCGCCCTCTATGCTAGGTTCCTGTTGGGCATGGAACCATACGTACTTATGGCTATTAACTTTTATTGTAAATACCAGACCGAAGAAAATGGAAATATAAATTTAAGTAAATATGTAATCTCCTCGAGTGGGGACCGAACCCACAACCAGTCGGTTATACAGTCACACTTCGTGCCGCTGCGCTACGACTGGCCTCTCATATCGTAACGGGGAAAAATCTACATTTATTAGAAACATAAAAATTCCCACGAGTAGTAATCTAACTGCGCGACAATCGCGTCAAATATAACGAACGTACGTAATAAACAATTTATTTTTTATATGGAATTCTTTTAAAAATCAGACGTTTAAAACAAATTAAATGTGATAGAGTTCATTTCGGAACGCACTTGAATAACAATATAATGAAGTATGTTACTATTGTTAAAATTTAAATTAAGTTTGAGGTCGTCGTGGCGCTGTGGCACAGGCGTGTGACTGTAAACGCTACGGTTGTGGATACGATTCCCATTCGGGGAATGAATAATTAGAAATAAGGTAAAGCTCGGCGTTAAGCTCCGCTACCCGACACGCAATGTCTCCAAATTTCAGCGGAAAGTGCGAAACAGACTGTCTTTACACTAGGTTTCCTCTGCTTGCTATATGTGAGATAAAAAGTAAAAAAATGTACGGGTATTTAAGTATACAATTATTTACTATACCTTTAAAATGTTGTAAAACTAATTTAGACTAATATTTAAAATGCTCTTACCGTTGTTTGCCAGTTTTTTATATACAGTTCTGAAATATATAACAAATATTATTATTAAAATAAAGCAGTCATAAATGTTACATAAATAAAATATCATAGTAGAAATATAGTTCAACGAACGCTTTTCTAATTATTTTTTTTTTATTTAAAAAAAATGTACCTCAATTGTGGAGAGCAAATAAGTCGACATGTTTGGAGTGGATTTGTATTTGATCTAAAACCCATTAAATCTTCATTTCTATAAAAGAGAGTTTAATTATTTACTTAAGAAAGTGAGTATATTCTTAATTCTTAAGACATTAAACCGTAACGACAGTTTTGTAACTAAATAATAAAAACGAAGACAAAAAATAAATCTTCATATAAGATCGAATTTTATATAAAAAAAATCTTAACAAGTTTTATAACGAAACTGACCTTCCATCCACATAATGTCCGTAATATTCTTCTTGAAACACTATCAACGATAACTCTAAATCGGTACATATTTTCAATAATCTCTTCGGAGATGATTCAAACAGTTTGTCTAATAGCAATCGAAGACATATAAACGCAGCATACGAACTCCACCAGGTAGCTGTTGCTATCGCCCATTTGTAGCCTTGACTTTTTAATGTATATAAATGTGAATTATCTAAAATCTACAAAAAAAATCACGAAGCATCGACGTTATTTGGACATTATTTTATATAAATCCAGATTTTTTATCTCCAACAACTAATTTTTTTTATGAAATTTCTTATTTTATGAACGTGATTTAATATATGAATATGATTAATTTTATAGAGTTTTCAGAAATTATGTAAGAAACTATCGACAATACGCGCGGCGTCGCTCGGTTCTTGGCTTATTACCTATATATATAAATATACAAAATCTTCATATAATTTGTAGCGTGTGTTTTAATTTAAAGTTAAACTATATTCATGAACGTGTGACTGTAAACGCGGCAGTTCGTGTGTTCGTAGCTCGAGTAAATGAAATATTTAATATTTTCATTTCTACCCTCTGATATCGAGGTAAACCACGGCGTTGAGTACCGTCACTTTACACGCAGTGCCTCCAGAATTCATCAGTCTTTCATCAGTTTTTTCATTCAGTCTACATGCACGCGGCATATAGCGTGAAGTTGAAAAAAAAACTGTATTCATGTAAAGTTTCATCTAAGCCGTTCAGTAGTTTTTGCGTATAAATAAAACAAACATCCGTAACCACAAACTTTCACATTTGTAATATTAGTAGGATTTTCTATTAACTAATAAGAGTTGCTCACGTGTAATATCAGAAGTGTGCTTGTAGCAGTAAATCCAGGCGATACGAAACGTTTCGTTTGCATTGACATCCATTCTCTAACTAATATTCTCAACTTCCAGTCATTTGATTTACGTTGACTGAAAATATCTGAAATATCCGAAACAATATTATTATTATTAGAGGCCGGTCGTGGCGCAGCGGCACGAGGTGTGACTGCAAAACCGACTGGTTCTGGGTTCGATTCCCACTCGAGGAGATGAAATATTTACTTAAATTTATATTTCCATTTCTTCGCTCTGGTGTCGAGGTTAAGCGCGGCGTTGAGTTCTGCCCCTCAACACGCAATGCCTCCAGAATTTGGCAGAAAGTGGGGAACGGAGTGTCTTAACACTAGGTTCCCTCTGCCTACCCTGCTGTGTGCGGGATACAGCGTGAAGCTAATTTTTTTTTTTAATATTTTTTTAAAAATATTATTATTTGAGGCCAGTCGTGGCGCAGGGGCACAAAGTGTGACTGTAAAACCGACTGGTTGTGGATTCGATCCTCACTCGAGGAGATGAAATATTTACTTAAATTTATACTTCCATTTCTTCGCTCTGGTGTCGAGGCTAAGCGCGGCGTTGAGTTCTGCCACTCAACACGCAATGCCTCCAGAATTCGGCAGAAAGTGGGGAACGGAGTGTCTTAACATTAGGTTCCCTCTGCCTACCCTGCTGTGTGCGGGATACAGCGTGAAGCTAAAAAAAAAATATTATTATTATATAAAGATAGTTTCCAAATGTTGTAAAGTGTAATTATATGCTTATGCAGTCTTCATAACTTAGTCTCAGTTAAGAATGGACTAAAAAGAACATACCTGTAGGAGGATTGTATTTTGTCCAGTCCAGGAAAAATATATCATAACGGCATTGGTTCCACGTCATCCATAACACATTGGAAACCTATAAATTTACAAAAGTATAAAAAAACTTAGAAATAAAATATAATTGATTTTATATTTGATACATACCTTTAAAGCAAGAACTACATATATAAGAACTTGTATCGCATATTCCTCTGTTTTCGACAATGGTAGAGTCAGCCCGAGCGTACCCGCCTCTGCGGCGAGCGCGTGAAGCGTTGAAATTACGGTTGCCTATAATGGTTTTAGCGATAAAAGTTAAAAATAAATATAATATAGAATAAATATAATACAAAATAGAATGTCTTCTTCTTTATCCTTAGAGTGTAAACCTGCTAGAAAATTATCAGAAAAGACGAACACCTTTTTATATATTATGAACATGAATAACTATATGAACATGAAACAAAATAAAAGATTTTTTACACTTTAGAGTGGTATAAAACTGACCATAATGAAAAAACAAAAATTAATTTAGCAGCCTTACACTCTAAGCCGATGATATAACCCACCCTTGTCAACTAACTTTTCATTTTATATTACTGTATGTTTTGTTTGATGCATAAAGAATATATATAATTTAATATATTGCACAGTAAACAGTTTTTGAATAAATAAATAAGTAAGATATTTACATCGTTAACAGTTTTCAGAGAATAATAACAATCAAAAATTGTTTATAAGTAGTTATAAGAGAGAATTATATTGTTTGAAAAAAAATTGTTACAAAACAAAAGATTTTTTTATTTTCATTATTATACATTATTTACAAATATTATAGGTTTATACTTGCATAATATAAGGCGTCGGCAACGTAATTAAAAGTTAAAGGAACTATCGCGATGTAGAGCCCGCCTCTCTTCACGACTCCTCGCCATTGTATTAGAGCGTACAACACCATTAACAGACCAAAAATTCCTCCCCATATCTATTAAATATTTATTTGTTATAACCACATGTTTTCTTTTATGGTTCTTAAATAAATAAATTGTAATTTTTTTACGAAACAAAATAAATGTAAATGAAGTAAAACATGGTTTTTGGTCTAATCTTAGGATATATTTTAAACTATTTTTTTCCAGCTTCATCCTGTATACTGCGTGTGTATCAGTATACATGTTATCTTCATATTTTAAACGAGGGATCTAGTGTTAAGATATTCCACTTCCCATTTTCTGCCGAATTCTAGAGACATTGCGTGTTGAGTAGCGGAACTCAACGTTGCGCTTTGCACCGACACCAGAGCGAAGAAATGAAAATATGAAATATTTCATATTCTCTAATGGGAATCTAGCCCACAACCTATCTACACGCTTGTGTCCTTCTGCGCCACAACTGGCCTCTAGAATATAATCAGTTAACTTTTTAATAGTTGGGTTTTATTTGTACTCTAAACACTATACGTAGGTTACCGTTAAGCTTAATATTCTCAAAATTAATAGTAACAAGAATAAAATAGATAACACAATTATTTAATAGTTGCTAGAATAGAATAGAATATAATATTTACTCACTTCCAAGCTGCGTAGGACTCCAGCACTCGGCATGTCATGTTCAACTTTAATATTTGTGGTAATAATGTTAGTTAGATGAGATTTTGTAGCGTATTGCGCTTCAACTTCCAGCCGCAACTGAAGAGATCCTATTTTGGACGCGTCTCGTTTTAACCTTTAAGAGTATAATTTTTTTTTCAGCTTCACGTTGTAGACCGCATTTAGCAAGGTAAACAGTTGGAACCTAATGTTAAGACACTCAGCTCCCTACTTTCCGTCTGCATTCTGAACTCAACGCCACGTTTTGCCTCGACAGCAGAGCTAAGAAATGAAAATATGAAATATTTCATTTCCTCCAATGGGAATCAAACCACAGTCTATCGCGTTTACATTCACACGCTTGTGCAGCTGCATCACGACACGCGTCATTTTTGATATAGCAACATTTTTAAGTAAATATTGTTTAAAAAATAACTTAATGATAGACACTTACCGCACTTTAAAAAGCAGAGTTTGTAAGTAAATGGTATTTGTTTTATTTTCTGTTGTGGAAAGAAAGCTGTTAATCATAAAGAACTTTCTAAATTTACCGGATGGCCAAGCAGTTTTCTGAAATATAAATACAGACTATTGATAAACTATGGACTATAATTAATTTTGATTCGCAAATATTCGTGTTAATAAACTACTTTTGAGGCCAGACGTGGTGCAGGGGTACAAGCATATAACAGTAAACGCGACAAGGTGTGGGTTCCATTCCCATTCGAGGAATTGACATATATTTCTTCGTTCTGTGTCGTAGTGTCGAGGTAAAGCGTAGCGTTGACTTCCGCCACTCGACACGCAATGCCTACAGAATTCAGCGGAAAATGGGGACCGGACCTTAAAACTAGGTTCCTTCTGCCTATCTTACTATAAACGGAATACAGAGTGAAACTGAAAGAAAAATCTACTTTTAGTCGTATCACTACACTATTATATATGGAACTTTGCGTCGATAGAACTTAATTCCGTTACTCCATGAGATTCAATTACTATTTCTCTGTATATTATATTTCTCTGAATGACTTCAATTGTATTATTAATTGATTCATTAACCAACTGTGCTACTATAATTTTAATTTACGTAATCACCTGTACATAGCGACCGTTCGGTTTAAGTATTGTTATAGACAAAGGCATGAAGCTAGCATTGCTTGGTGTATACAAATATACCTCCATAATATCTCCATATCCTGTTTTATCCAAAGATATATTTCTAGAACAACTTTCCCTAAAATTAATTAATTTAAATTAGTAAAATAATTAAAAATGTTATATGTTGTTTTGTTATTATAGTACATAGTTGTTAGAGCTATAAGCGACTATATCACTCGCGTGTACAAACACCTTCACGCCCATACAAACTGCACACGTTTAATTAGCTGAGTACACTAGCGTACGAAGAGATTATAAAACAATTATATAACAATTCCAGTAGAACAATTTATTAATAACTTTTATGACTATTAAAAGGTATTTATGATGATGATTGCGTTTTTTTTTATTATTTTCAGTAGGTTATTGTAAATGTCTTGGTTTGTACGTTGGATGCTAGTTTGAGGAAATTATTATATTTAAATTATTCTAATTTTTCCGTTCTGATATGACGATTGGGGTGACAAATAGAGAACAGATTGTGGCACTAGGTTTCATTTAGGCTAGAATAAGTGATAAAGTGTGAAACTGAAAAAAAAACAAAATCTATCGTTTTATATAATATGGGATCGACAAAAAGAACAGATTATAAAATATTTCAATATATATTTTTTTTAATACAAATATTTCAAAGTTAACTTATTAGTTAAAATATTAGTTAAAATATTTATATTATAAGAACTATCCATTTATATTTTTTTATTTGGAGAAAAATTGATTTTTTATCCAAAGAACTCTCAAAGGATTCATTTCCTTAGTATGTTCGGTTACTCACCAAGTATCATCACCTATTTTAATGTCTACAGGCGGAAGACACTTGTGTCCATTACGACTCGTGTCTTCGATAAATTCAAATCCACCATTGCTTGTATGTTTTGCTATAGCTATTTTTAGCGTATCCTTAAAATATTTCAATTAATTACTATTTATGTAGTTCATCACAATTACAGGCTTCGTGTAGCATGGGTAGAAGCGTGTGACTATAAACGCGACTGTTATAATTATTAAGGAAGGTTAATAATTATTTAAAAATATTTTCATTTCTTCAAAGTAGCGAACGGAGTGGTTCTCTCTGCATACCTTATTATATACGGGATATAGCGTGAGAAAAAAACCACAAATACATTGATATTTTTTTTCATTTTAGCTTCACGCTGTATCCCGCACACAGCAGGGTAGGCAAAGGGAACCTAGTGTCAGAAGACACTCGGTTCCCCACTTTCTGCCGAATTCTGGAGGCATTGCATGTTGAGTAGCAGAATTCAACGCTGCGTTTTTCCTCGACACCAGAGCGAAGAAATGGAAATATAAATTTAAGTAAATATTTCATGTCCTCGTGTGGGAATCGAACCCACAACCAATCGGTTTTACACTCACACTTTGTGCCACTGCGCCACGACTGGCCTTAACATTACATTGATATGAAATAGCTAAATACACTTACCCGACTTAAATCTAATAACAAATCTTGTTTTGTGACTTTAGATTCATCAATTACTAGTAAAGGAACTCCTGAATGTTAAAGGAAAATTAAATAGATTTATCATTTTATTATTTTCAAATTTTAAATAAATTTCATTTATTTATTATTTACCTGGATATTTCGTTGAATTGCCCTGTAACCAAAGCCTACAGGGACCAGCCAGATCAGTCGTATAAAAATTTCTAACACAAATGCTGGATAGTGCACGACAAGCACGTATATCATGTTGCTAAAACGATAAATATTTCGTCACTAAAGACTTCTTAAGGCAAAAGTTTTAATATATTGACGGTTGCATCTCAATATATTTTTGAAAATATTATGTATATTAAAAAAATTTTTAAGGATTTTAACAAACTTGGTGATGTACATAAAATGAAAAAAAAATAAAAGAATAAAAGAAATATGCTTAAACTTAGCGCACCTGTAACTCGACTTAAAAAAATGTGTAATGACATTTGTATGTTGAAGGTTTTTACTAAATTAATGAATTTGGGAATGAAATGCTCGCTCCGCTGTTTATTGTACTGGTGGTTATTTGACGTTTAAAAAATGAGGCATATAACTTCTTATTTTGAATAATAATTATTTGACTTAGACTTTGATCCGTGACGGCACAATATTATTGTATTGTCACTCGATCTCTGTATAATTACTCAGTTATTTTTCTTTTTTTTTTTTGCTTCACGCTGTATCCGCGCGATGTCCTGCACACAGCAGGATTGACAGAGGGAACATGGTGTTAAGACACTTCCTTCCACAAATTTACAACTGCACTACGGCAGGAATCGATCGATGGCAGCTACATGACGATAACAAAATTAGAAATATGCAAAAAACTTCTTCAATTTTATCATATGGTTAACTAGCGGCCCGCCCACGGCTTCGCCCGCTTAAAATACATGATTATTGATTTAAGCAGAATTGATTGACAACTATAATAAAATAAAATAAATAAATAAATCAGCTTCACGCTGTATCCCGCACACAGCAGGGTAGGCAGAGGCAACCTAGTGTTAAGACACTCCGTTCCCCACTTTCTGCCGAATTCTGGAGGCATTGCGTGTTGAGTGGCAGAACTAAACGCCGCGCTTAACATCGACATCAGAGCGAAGAAATGGAAATATAAATTTAAGTAAATATTTCATCTCCTCGAGTGGGGATCGAACCCACAACCAGTCGGTTTTGCAGTCACACCTCGTGCCGCTGCGCCACGACTGGCATTGTTTACTTTATTGTATAAAATATTGTATAATAGTGCTTCAAAAATATATATTTTTATCAACAGTCATATAATCAAGACGTTTCGAATGTCATTCTTTAGCCAGGGTCATA
>JAATLQ010033550.1:0-18283 GCA_013421005.1 Heliconius erato x Heliconius himera | reverse complement strand
GTTAAAACAAAGCAATTGGTGAATTTTCAAGTAAATCGGTTCAGTAGTTTCAGAGAAAAATGCGGACAACAATATGTCGACAGACAAACAGACAGACAGACAGACAGACAGACAGACAGACAGACAGACAGACAAGAAATTCAAAAAAAATTTTTTTGCTTTCTATTAGTCTTTTTAAGTGTCCCTCTATCCATTTCAGTCAAAATTACTAAATGTACAGACAAAATATTTTTACTGTCTTATTATATATAGAGATTAGCATTCTCTCTTGCCAGACGATATTTCTTAGTAATTATCTTAGGGTAGCGGAAATTTGTAAAAATCTCCCTTCAAAGATGCTAACAACATAAATAAGTTGTAACAAGCGAATGAAAATTACGACGTAGCTTGATGAGAACGTATGGCTTAGTGGTCATAGCGCCTGGTCGGTTTCCAGGAGGCGCGAGTTCGAATCCCGCTATGTTCAAATTTTTATACGTTTCCTAAATAAGTATTTTTCTTCCCCTTTGTTTCCTAAATAAGTGTGGAATAACACTTTAAAAATGTAAAAAAAAAACTTTTTTGACAAGTGACGATATATCTTCTTTATTGTCTTTACATTGCATCAGAATCTTATTTCTGATTTTCAATTAAAAAATACTTTCTCAATACGGACAGTATAGGATAAAATAAATGTTAGTCAGAAATATATGTCCACAAATAATTTGTTTTTTTTTTCTTAGCATACGCATGTAGTTGAATATATCTATATACCCACTGAAATTATCAAAGTCATATTTAATGTTATTTTTAATTTATTACTTTTTTCCGACTGCTAAGGAAGGGTTATGTTGACCGTTAATCCTAATAAACTATTGGGGCTTGTTTATTTTCTTTTTAGTTTTATGTAGTCGGGGTTTTTGTTTTTGCAAATATTTTTTTATTTACATTAAGTATAACATTGGTACGGGTAATATTTAATAATAGACATTTTATAAAATGATAAATATTTATTGATTTACTTATAAATATTGTTATGACTATACAAGCTTATTTATGTTCAAGTAAGTAACATTTAAACTTGGATATTTTTTCATTTCATTTCATATATAATCTATCGTTTATACATCTAGAATAGTCTCGTCTGTGTCGATTTTGGTGTGGACATCAAAGTCAGTAAAATTGTTATTTACTATTGGGGTTTGGTTGATGTAGCCGTAATCTTTGAGCACGAAGCGATTCCAGCGAGTCTTCATGTCGCAAACGCGTGTTTTGTGGAAGATCATAACATCCAAGAATTTCATGTTAGGAGTAAAGAACTTGGTGTAATCAATGTAACGGTCGAATGGGAAACCAAGAGGCATTTTGTCAAGAAGGACTGTAGACCTAAAATCTACCACTAAATCTTTGCGGTTTATGTCGAGAACGGACATATCTATGTTGTCAATTGGTTTCAGTGGAGTAACGATAATGTAAAGCATCATCTTCATTCCACCGATACGACCTTTAGGCAAAAGTAGCCTTACGGGGAAGCCAGTGTGGAAGTTCCTTAGATCTTTAACCATTAAGTCTCTGATGTCAGTCATGGTGTCAAGTTTCTTCCAGAGATCGTTAGTCATAATACGATCGCGGACAAGGTTGTGCATATCTATACTCTTTCTGACTATTGTGTTCTTGCCGGTTGTAAGTTTGTATAAGAATGAGTCAAGCTCGACAAAGTTAAGACGATTGTTATTGAGATCAATGAAACGGCCAACAACGTCATGTTTGGGTCCCAAGAACACTCTAACTACACAATCGACTGTTTTGTCCGATACAATATCCATTGTCACTTTGAATGGTTGATGGTTCAGACGACGCTTACGTACAAGGAATACCATGTCGCTAGTAGACTTTTTAAGTTCTTCGTCTGTCCATGTGACTGCATTAGTCATATCCATTAAGTAATCATCAAAGTAAGTTACAAGCTTGTCAACAATTACATTGTCGATTTTAACACCAGGGAAGTACAGATCTTCGTGAGTGTAAGAAGGCAGACGTCTCTTGAAGAGAATGAGTAAGTTGCATATACGTTTTTGTAATTGGTAGAAGACTGGATCACGCAGGGCAGTTTGGTAGCTATCTAAGATAGAAGGCATGACGAAGTACCTGAAACGATATACAAATTATCTATATTGTTAGCGTGGATTAATCTTAACACATTTTATCGATAGGTTCAGTCTACATAAAGTATATGTATTTTACTAAATACTTACGAGTCAGAAGATAATGTGTCAAGGCCAATAACTGCCTTTATTAACACTAGCATGTAACGGTAAGCATCTACTTGAATTTTTGTCAAATCCATCCTTTCAACAGTGCCATATACGAGCTTCCCAATAATTTCTATGTCTTTAGACTTGGTTAAGTCAAGTCTGATACCATTAATCTGTAAAAAATGTATAATAATATTACATTTATTGGATATGCTTAAGAAAATGTTAAGTAATATACAATAAGACAATTTTAAGTACCTCAATATATCCTTTTATGATAGCTTCACTAATTATCCTTTCATAGTCTTGAACCAGTGTGGTAATGCTTATGTCTTTTTGTCCAACTACTACTTGGTTGTTCAGCCTGACGGGTAATTGAACACCATTGTGAAGAATCAACCAAGGCCAGTATCCCTTCCTTAATAATTTGTTCCATGAAAAGTCAACGATTTCACCAAGACCATTAGACAGACGTTCTAGATAGTACCTAGCTAAAATCTGTTGGTAGACGTAGAAAGTCAGTTCCCACCGTCTCATCATCATCTTATTGGACATTATATCGTCTTTCATCCAGAAAGGAAAATCAATATGGAAGTAGTAGTAGTAAGTGTTAAGATCAATATCCTCCGTAAAGTACCTGAGCTTGTCTTCATCATTTAGGTAAACTCGCGTATCATAGACGTTCTCATCGATAATGTATATTTCTTTGTCAGTTTTCTTAATGCCGTAGAAATCACACAGTTTCATATCCAGAAGGCCCTTCTTCATTTTTAAGAGGTAAGCCTTTTGAATAACATCAGCACGGACGAAGTAAAATGGGTAGATTTCATAAGGAGGAGGAAGAATAATTCCTTTACAGTCCTCACGATGTCTTACAGCGACCGTAAGAGCATATACGAACATTCCCTCGTTAAGGTGGAACCGCATCCAGCAAGCGGTCCTGATAAATGTGGTGAAGTCCTTAGCGTAGTAGAGCATATGGAACATTGTAACCACTTCTTTCATTTGGCGATCGATATGGATTGTGAAAATTTCACCACGAGGCAAGAAGCCAATTTTCAAGTTATCAAGGAATACTTTGACCACATCTTTTTTCTGTAATAAGATTATTATTATTATAGAATAGATACTTATTAATTTAGAAGGATTTATTATAAGATTTAAAGAAATATTTTATTTTCTGAACTTTTTATTTTTTCAAAACTGTGAATTAATTTTATTATTCAAAAAAAAAAATTTTCAACTTACAACATAAAGATCAGTATTTGTTTCGATTTTAAAATTTTTGCCGAGGTCTTGAACGTCCTTGTACATGACTGGTCCCATGACATTATTAAGCAGCTTAAGAATAAAGAACTGCTTTTGCTTTACATCCATGTCCACTGAAAAATTAACAAATTTATTAATTATTTTATTTTTCAATGATGATAGAAAGTATTATTTAATTGTTAATGTTATGTAAGTTTTTATATCACAAAATTATACATATTACAATTATAATGTTTTAGTTAAAAATTTACTTAACTATAATTTACATAAAAAATGAGTTATAGACGTAATCTAAAAAAAGGTAAAAAAAATAACCAATCTTACTAATAGTTTCATCGGTGAAATCGGGACGGGCTGCGGCAATAGCCGCTATCCCTAGGACTAAGCACACTACTGCCTTCATAGTGATGCTGACCAACTGTGCTGCTCCAATGTAGTACAACTATTATATACTTTTTCATACTGACCCTACTTGACATTAATGGTCGTAAGTTTTTTGATAATACATTTAATATATTTATTTACTCATCTTAAAGAGTACTGATAAGTTATCATTGAAAGAAAGTAGCTTTTCATGTATTAAGTGTTTATATTTTTATTATCAAGATTGCATCTTTCATCTTCATATTTGAGGTTGGCCAATGGAACGTAGTAATTAAATGATTTTCAGGTTGAGTTTCCTCTTTAAAATTGGCCCTCTGAAACAATATATGATCGTTACGTTTACTATCAATCACTCACGGTTTTAATTCTGTTAAGAAAATTATTTTTTTTCTCCAAAGTCTGTTTTATGTCCTTTCCTCATATTAGTTTTTTATTGTGTAAAAGTTAATAGGTATATCTTATAAAAACAGACGTAGCGCCCTTTTTTAATTGTAATTTTTTTCTTATCTATGGCATCGTTGGTGACTGTTTAAAGGAACCAGAATTACATTTTAAGGGTCATTTTTATTAGTGTAATCAATATTCGACTCTTCTAATGGTTAAGTTTTTTCATTTATGTAAGCAAGCCTAGTAAAATTACTAAAAAAATATTAAATAAAGAACCTGCATGCGAAACATTTTTATGTCATACAGGTATTACACTGGGATTTCTTCCATTCACCTAGTAATTGGAAATTCACGTGTTACCTCATCATCGAGCCTCATGGCCTCATGTGAGGCACAATGTCATGTCATGTCAGTCGCAGCGCAGGGGCACAAAGTGTGACTGTAAAACCGACTGATTGTAGGTTCGATCCCAACTCGAGGAGTTGAAATATTTACTTAAATCTAAATTTCCATTTCTTTGCTCTGGTCTTGAGGCAAAGCGCGGCGTTGAGTTCTGCCACTCAACACGCAATGCCTCCAGAATTCGACAGAAAGTGGAGAACGTAGTGTCTTAACACTAGGTTTCCTCTGCCTACCCTGTTGCGTGCGGGATACAGCGTAAAGCTGATTATTATGTGATACCTGTTTGCCATAAAACAATGATGAGATGAGATGAATATTATTAAGTAAATGACTATAATAATTCACAATTAACAAATTATACATATACTCCATTAGGAAATTTATGTAATTGTAATAAAAACGTTAAAATTACTGACCACGTGTTACAGATTGCGACGCCGACACTTATTTGTAATAAAAAAAATCCTGTAATTCTGTCAATTAATCATAGTTTAAGAAGGTTGGCAAACATTTAGTGTATCGAGTTATAGTAAAAGTTTTGGCAAATTTATTTACGTGGCGGTGTCAGACTTTGTTCCCTATTATATCTTATATATGTGACGTAAGGCCCGAAAAGGTTAAGGTCAGTAAGCAATATTTTAAAGTCCTGTATCAATACACAACAAACATTACATTACCACCCCAGGCATTCAAAAACCGGCATTAGGTAGTGGCTTTATGCCACTGCGTTTTGTATCAGGTAATGCCGGGCCCCGGCGCCCAATCACCTTAAAGGCCGGCAACGAACCTGTAGCTCCTCTGGTGTTATGGTGATGGTAAGTGACTACCGCCGCCCGTGTGTAACCGTGTTTCGTGGGCGGCAGTAGTCACTTACCATCAGGTGACCCGAACGCTCGTTTGCCTTGTCTTTTCCATAAAAAAAAAACGCTATGTTACACCACTTATTAGATTTAATTAGGATAGGATTAGCATATTACATAAGGGCAGAACAAAAGCTTCTACATTTTGAAATTTTGGAGGGCATCCCTTTTCATGGGATGTTAAAAGATACTAATATCTTTTCTCTAGGTAAAAGGTATATGATGTGCATTTACACTCGTATATTTATTATGTAGATACCAACTTAAACGTGCAGCTGTGCTGACCTTTCGCCGTCTCATCAATGTAGCTAAGGCTCCGTTACCTTGTTACCGGTAGCAATACGCTTTTCCACATCCATCTTGTTTTTTCCATCTCTACTGAACATACTTCCCAAGTATACCACTTGTTCTAATATCTCACCATTTAAACTGATCTTGTATTCCGCCTTTTCTTCATCTCGTTCAAAAACCAGAACCTTTGTTTTATTCGTATTCAGGCTTAGATTATTATTTTCACACTCTTCTTTCAGAGTGATGACCAATGCCAGTAACTCGCATTCTGATGATGCAATAAGCACTGCTTCATCTGCGTACAGCAGGCAATTTACATTCAAGTCACCTACTTTCACTCCCATATCACTTTGTTTCACTCCTTGGAGACAGCTATCCAAATACAAATTGAACAACCAAGCTGACATATCGTAACCTTGTTTAACACCCAATTGTATGTCAAACATACAATTGGCGACATGCAGCAAGGGTCCGCTCACATTGTACCGCGGTAGTATCTCCCATAATTTCGCTTTTACAACTCTGTCAAACGTCTTTTCCAGGTCCAGAAAAGCACAGAAATCTTTTTGGTTAACGGCCAAATTTTCCGTGACCATGCGGAGGGAAAAGATCTGATCTATACCCCCTCTTCCAGGTCTAAAGCCTCCTTGGGCCTCCCATAACAGCCTTTCAGATCTCTCTTGCATTCTTCTCGCTAAAACTTTACTACCTAAGCTATTCAAACTGATAGCCCTTGCGCAGTCTATCTGTGAACCTTTGCCAAAGGATTGACGTTTTGAATATTTTTGATTAGAATATAAAAAAAAATCAAAGAATAAGGTAATAATAAATCACTTTAATTTAAAAACTGAAATCTTAAAGTAAAACACATACTGAAACTGCAACTTAAAAAATCTGGTACGAATTTCACGTAAAATCTGAAACATTACTTAAATTTGTATGAAAAATGTGCCTGAAGTTGAAATTGATATTTTTTTTAGTTTTACACCGTAAGTTGCAAAATGCTGAGGCGTAAAGCCTTTCATGTTTAGTACTATAGTATAACAATAAAATTGTGTGTCTGAACATCAAGTAAATTTACGAAGAAAATATTTGGTGATTAAAGAAATTGTAAAAGGCTTTTTGTCCGTTGGTATATGACAGAGTCATGTAAGGTCAATATTGAAATTTATATTGCATTTTCTCCTAGAAGTTAGATTATTTACATATTATAGAATTTATTCAGTATAATTTTTAGCATGGTAGTATATTCTTCGGTATATTTTTGTAGAATGCATTATTACAAGAGAAACTAAAACAAACTATGTTGCATATTGAAATAAATATTTTTAATATCGAGATTGCTTAAGGGAAAATAAACATATTTAATTTATTCTTAGAGAGCTACGAATGCATATTTTTTTTAGCTTTATGCTGTATTCCGCAAATAGCAGGGTAGGCAGAGAGAACCTTGTGTTAAGACACTCCGTTCCCCACTTTCCGCCGAGTTCTGGAGGCACTGCGTGTTAAGTGGTGGAACTCAACGCTGCGCTTTTGCCTTGACACAAGAGCGAAGAAATGAAAGTATAAATGTAAATAAATATAAATGTAAATAAAGCATGAAGCTGTTTTAATTTATTACAAAAAAATCCTACATATACCACGATAGGCAGAGAAAACCGAGTACGTATACCTCTATTTTCCTTTTTCCGCCCCATGTCCAAGACGTGTTGAATTACGGAAATCAACTCATTACCAGAGCGAGAATCAAACCTACTACCATACAGTCAGCTGCTACACAATGCACAACGGCCTCAACTTAACAAATTTATGGTGTAAAATATTAATTAAGTCTAACAACTAAATTAAGAAGAAAAATGATAAAAAAAAGCTTCAAGTTAGGTTCAATAAGCTTTTCATATCAATGTTGCTAAGGAAGTACTTTTACATACATAAAGATAGCAAAATACATAAAATTATGATTGCATATAATAAACATTATAATGTTTTTTTAATCGAAAACAATGTTGCTGATAAATGCACAAGTTGCTTTATGATATCGCATTGCAAAAAAAAATAAATGACGTACGAGTACCTGCTGTTTGTTGTTAACGCAGAAAATAAAAACAAAGTAAATGTTTTGTTATCAAGTTCAGAGAGAAACACATCATATAGAACTTACACAGTATATAAAATAAATCAGCTTCACACTGTATCCCGCAAACAGCAGGGTAGGAAAAGGGAACTTAGTGTTAAGTCACTCCGTTTCCCACTTTCTGCCGAACTCTGGAGGCATTGCGTGTCGAGTGGCAGAACTCAACGCCGCGCTTTGCCTCAACCATAGAGCGAAGAAAAAGGAACTATAAATTTAAGTAAATATTTCATCTCCTCGAGTGAGGTTCGAACCCACGACCAGTCGGTTTTACAGTCACACTTTGTGCTCTCGCGTCACGACCGGCCTCTACACAATATATTATTATTAATATTGAGCTTATTTAATAAAATATTTTTTGATTGTGTAAAAAATATATATATTTGTATAAGGAATCGGCCTCGCTACCTAGGCTTTCGTATCAATTCCAGGGATGGAGTGAAACAAGAAGTAAAGTTCTTATAAAAGTTTAACAAAAAGTTTAAAATTGTAAATGATCATATGCACTCATTTTATATCAAATGAATTATAATTATATCGTAATATTTTATATCCATAATATAAAAATAAATTTCAATTTTTCGGTTTTTTCCTTTATTTACACTGTTAGTTCTCACTTGCGTAGCTAAGTTTGCGAGCGTATGCACTCATTCTGTATGAAATGCCTTTCTTTTCTACATATTAATATTCACATTTTGGTTTTTTTCCTTTATTTCAATTATAAGTTCTCACTTAACCTTACTTACGGAAAGTAACCTATAGGTTTTGATTTCGCGTTGAATTTCAATCACGGTGTCGAAGAAACGGGTGTGGATGAGGAGCGTACTTATACGCTTCGACAATGAAGGGGTTGGAGTGGGGCGTTTGCAGAATTCTTTTAACGATTTTAATTGGCCCACTGAACATCCGCATGCAATACGGAGGAGTTTGTTTTGGACCCTCTGAAGGAGATCTATTTTGATGTGTGCGAACACGACAAAAGCATAGGTCATGTTGGGACGAATGCAAGTTTTATTCCGCCAAAACATTTTATTCCGCTTGTATATGAGTTGGTACAGCCTGCTCATGACGTACGTAGCCCTGTCTCAAACATACGCGATGTGCAGCCGGAAGGATAGTATCAAATTTTGTACGACGCTTAGGTATTTGACCTAGGACTCCCAGGCGATCGGTAGGTAAATAGTCGGATAGATAAATAGTTGTGCACCTGCTCCATCCTGTATCCTGCACACAGGAAAGTAGGCAGAGGAAATTTAGTGTTAAGACACCCTGTTGCCCAATTTACGCCGCCGGAACTCAACACCGGTCCAGGCTCTTAGACGGTTTCCAAGGGGCGCTAGAGAACGTATAGTTTAATGGTGAGATCGTTTGGACGGCTTGCAAGAGGCGTGGGTTGGAACCTCGCTACGTTCAGATTTTTCCGTTGTATAAATTAGGCTTTTATGAGGTGTATATAAAACTTATGAATAACCACATTTAAAATGTTTATATGCGTAGTTAAAATTTTATTACTTTCAAAAATAAAACTGCTACTCTCGTCGTTAATACCATAGTAAATGACCTAGATATGATGCACATTCAGCTTTACAAGTGCCGCCCATGTGCGTCCCACGTCTCTCATTGTGAAGTGCACTTCTATTTACAGGCGTTTTGATTCTATAATAGAATATGTTTAATATATTAAGTTATATTTATTTAAGGTACAATTTGTATTATATTTGTTGAGGCCAGTCGTAGCGCAGGGGCATAAAGTGTGACTGTAAAACCGACTGGTTGTGGGTTCGATCCCCACTGGAGATAAAATATTTACTTAAATTTATATGGTGTCGAGGACAAGCGCAGCGTTGAGTTCTGCCACTCAACACGCAATGCAGCTTCAATTTCAGCTTCAAGCTGTATTCCGCATACAGCAGGGTAGGCAGAGGGAAACTAGTTTTAAGGCACTCCGTTCCCCACTTTCCGCCGATTTCTGGAGGCATTGCGTGCTGAGTGGCGGAACTCAACGCCACGCTTTGCCTCGACACCAGAGCGAAGAAATGAAAATATAATATCGATTTTTTTTAAATAATATATTTTTTTCAAATTATCATCGCTTTTGCGCTGAAGTTGATTACCATTAAAAGCAATTTCAAGTATATTTTGTGTCTAAGATTTTCTTTTATTTTTTTGCTGTAACGAGAATGTAACAATGTTGTGCGATCGTTCACAGCTTAATAATTATATTGTTAACTAGCGGCCCGCCCACGGCTTCGCCCGCTTAAAATACATGATTATTGATTTAATAAGCTAAGAATTGATTGACAACTATAATGACTTCTAATATGATTTTGTGAGTCAACTATAAAAGATAGACATATGCTGTCTCGGCATATTTTTTTTATAATTTTATGTAGAATATTTCCGTTATACATGGTTTCGCTGTAGCTTTAACCATTAAGGCTGCACACGCGACGGAAGCTTAAAAAATCAAGTAACTTCTCCCGTTTTCCCAACATTTCCTTTCACTGCTCTGCTCCTACTGATTGTAGCGTGATGAAAAGTATACTATGACCTGCCCAGGAGTATGAAGAATAACTGTATCAAGTTTCGTTAAAATCCGTCAAGTAGTTTTTGTTTATATAAATAATATACAGACAGACAGACAGACAAAAATTTTACTGATTGCATTTTTGGCATCAGTATCGATCACTAATCATCCCCTGATAGTTATTTTGAAAATATATTTCATGTACAGAATTGACCTCTCTACAGATTTATTACAAGTATAGATTACATAAATATTTAGATATTATGTAAATTTATATAAATAATTTAAGATTGTCGTAAGTTTGATGTTAATTATTTACTGATACCGTCAAAGACTCTCGAAGGTGAAAGTAACCTAGTAACAAATTACCTTCTTTTATATTTTAACACGATAAACAAAGATAATCCTTGTACAATGTATCTGTGTTCAGTTTTTTCAGTTTATAAGCATTATCAATTGCACGATGCCCGAAGATGACGATAGACGACGATTGACGAAGAAGACGATGCCCAAAGTAAGCCCACTTTATCTAAACTACTGGTTCCCAATCAGTGTCTGACCACCAGTGGTCCGCAAAAGCCTAAATATGGTCCGCGAACGATTTTAATTTTATGACTGAGGATGGTGAGAGTAGGTTTCTGTTCGATTGTCATAGTTAATTTTAATTATACCTACATGGATAGTGGTTCCTGCTACCAATCATGATATAAAAGGGGTCCTTGATCAAGAAAAGTTTAGGAAATCCTGGTCTAAACAGACTGGGGAAACACGTTTTTATATATAAAAAATTGTACAAGCTGGAATCGAACCCAAAAAATAACGTCTAACACTTCCTAATTATGCCACGATAGCGTTAATAATGACATAAAATCTATGGAATATCTTTAAAAAATATTATTTTAACAAAAAAATACAAGAAAGACGTCATGTATATCCATTAAGGTATGTTGTTCTAACCGTCTACGACGTAGGCGACATTTTCATCATAATATTATTAAGTTAAACATACCACGTACCGACACGAGTAGTTGCGGGTGGTGCTAGTGGAAACTAAATTGAAATGATATTGGCGGCATAGTGTAATAGCATAGAGTTATTTAGAGGCTGTGTTTTTAGCTTCACGTTGTATCCCGCACACAGAAGAGTAGTCAGAGGGGACCTAGAGTTAAGATACTCTGTTGCCCAATATCCGCCGATTTTTAGATTCATTGCGTGTTGTGGCGGAATTAAACGCCGTGCTTTGCCTCGACGCCAGAAGAAAGAAATGAAAATATTAAATATTTCATTCCTCGATTGGGAATCGAACCCAAAACCTGTCTCGTTTATACACATTGTGCCCCTGTGCCACAACTGGCCTTAGACAGTCTGTTCATTAAATTATTATCGTATCCCCGCTCTGTGAAAGCAATGTCTCAACAAGAAGCGTCTGGAAACTGCAGCGATTAGTGGAGGATGGAGTACTTTAACACTGAGTCTAAAAAGTAACCCTCCTTACCTTGGATGCGAGAAAAAGCAACCTGGAAAAAAATGCAAAATATGTTTAATGTAGTACATATGTATATACAACTATGTAATAAAAAAACACTACAAAGTAAGGTAGATTTAAAATAGAATACGGCTTAGTGATTACGGTCGTTGCACTTAACAAAAAGTCATCGATATATTCTCATCTTATCCATATTATTAGGTCGTCACGTTCGACCCTGTGACCTATTAATCAACAGCTGTAATAATTTTTTTTCAAAATATAGCAATTGAATTGTAAACTTTTTTTTTGTACCCCGTACACAGCAGAGTAGGCAGAGGGAACCTAGTGCTAAGACACTCTGTTCCACACTTTTCGCCGAATTCTGGGGGCATTGCGTGTTGAATGGCGGAACTCAACGCCGCTCGACATCAGAGTGAAGAAATGAAAATTGAAAATATAAATTTAAATAAATATTTCAATTCCTCGATTGGACATCGAACCCACACCCAGTCGCCGTTGCGTGGTAAAGTAACTGGTAAGTGTAACTTTAATACTTACAACTTTGTAAGCTTGTGGGGTTCACAGTGAAATCGTAGAGGTTATTTTTTTATTTTAAAAATGATTGTTTGAGGCCAGTCGTGGCGCAGGGGCACAAATTGTGACTGTAAAATTGACTGGTTGTGAGTTCGATCCCCACTCGAGGAAATGAAATATTTATTTACATTTATTTTTTAATTTCTCGGCTCTGGTGTCGAGGCAGAGTGCAGAGTTGAGTTCCGACGAGCCTGCAGAACTTGGCGGAAAGTGGGGAACGGAGTATCTTAACACTAGGTTCCCTCTGCCTACCCTGCTGTGTGCGGGATACAACGTGAAGCTGATTTAATTTTGATTTTTAAATGTTCCTTTGAGCCGAAATCGAACCATCAACCATAATACGCCACCTAGTATGGTGGTTCGATTTTCTGCAGCATGGAGGCTATTAACAGTTTGTTAAAAAGTTGTACGCTTAATAAATTGCTAATAATAAAAACTAGAGGCCGTCGTGACGTAAAAGCACAATAGAATGTTACATATTTTTCTCATTAATAAATTAAAGCAAACACCTTCTCCTACTAGAATGTTCTTATTGATTCTTTATTTTACGCTGTAGACCCTACCCTGAAGACATATACTAAAAAAAAAGTTTTTTTTCACCTTCACGGTGTATCCTGCATATAGCAGGGTAGTCAATGGGAACCTAGTGTAAAGACTCATCGTTCCCCACTTTTCGCGACATTTTTGAGGTATTAGGTGTTGAGTGACAACCTTATTACCAGAGCGAATAAATTAAATTATTAATAAATAACAATTTATTCCCCCGATTGGGGATTGAGCCCACAACCGTCGCGTTATAGTCACACTTTTGTACCACTGCGTGACTGCGGAACGGCCTCAAAATTAGTTATAAAGTAATTTTCAAGAAGCTTGCGATGCTAATAAAATTATTCTAGCGTTCAAAGAAGCTATTTGTGAAAGACAGTATAACCATAGTACATTTGTGTGGCACTCAATGTTGCAGTTGCACTTAATGTCATTTAAATTTATATCACCAATATTGTATTAAAAGGGTCAGGTGCCTCTTACTTTGAACTTTGAAATTGAATTATTTGATGAAATGGATGGCACGAAACGCCATTAGTTAATGGCGTTCACGATTTTTATAGATTGATATAATTATATATAACCGACTTCTGAAAGAAAAAGAAGTTATCAATTTAGCTGTATTTTTTTATGTTTATTACCTCAGAACTTGAGGCCAGTCATGGCGCAGGGGCACAAAGTGTGCCTGTAAATCGACTGGTTGTGGGTTCGATCCCCACTCGATGAGATGAAATATTTATTTATATTTATATTTTCATTTTTTCGCTCTGGTGTCGAGGGGAAACCGCGGTGTTGAATTCCGCCACTCAACACGCAATGCCTAAAAAAATTGGCGGAAAGTGGGGACTCCGTCTTTACCCTAGTTTCCCTCTGCCTACCCTGTGCCTACTCTGCCTACGCTGTGTGCGGGATACAGCGTGAAGCTGGAAAAAATGAAAAAAAAAACCTCAGAACTTTTGACTGGGTGAACCGATTTTGACGATTTTTTTTTTTATTTGAAAACTGGTACTCTCCGTGTGGTCTCATTTTAATTGCAGTCCATGACAAAATCATATGTCTTAAATTTACATTAACTATGTGCGTGACAATTGGACGAATAACTCAATATTTTCACTTTATTTATTGGAAAGGATACACTTCAAGGGTAGTTTGACGAATGTTTGGTTATGTTCTGATTATGGGATCCGGTTGAAATTGAAGAAATCGGTTTCCTTTTTTTATAAAATATTGTAGATAACTATACTAAAAAGTATGTATATTTCTGATAACATAAGCTGAATAATACGTGATAAAGCTGAAATTGTATTTATTAATTAAATTTATTAATTAAAATATTTAATTTACAGAGATGCCATTTAGAAGTATAGACAGATCTACTCCTAAGAACAGGTGCTAGACAAGAGACTTAAAATTCAATATCGAATAGATAACTAAATGTGTGATTTAGTATAATAATTACAGTTGATAAATTATTTGAGAATATTTTTAAGTAGATTAATACTATAATTCAAAAATACAGCTTGTTGATAATTGCTGTTCTATTCTAATTATTATATTTTTATATTTGTAATGAAAATATGTCGTCCTTAGTGTAGAGCTGGCACCACTATAAGGAAATACCACTATATAGCCTTTACGTGATATTTTTAAACGAATATTATGTGAAGATATATGCGAACATATATCAGGCTTGTAGTAATATAACTAAAGTAATGTAAAACTTTAGCCTTCGCTGGTGTACCTAAGCTTATTCTCTCGGGATAAATGAGAACCTGAATAACTTTGCTCCTCTAAGTAAACTTTTTAGTTTAGAATTTTATGAAGTTAAACATTCGTGTTGCCGTCGATATAAAGGGTTCTAAATGACAAAGTGCTAGAAGAAAAGTTTCTAGAATTTACAACGTTATAAAGACTTAACCTTAGCCTGTTCGTTGAGCTTTATTTTTACGTTTTATGTTCGCGATGGTGATCTCTATTTTCAATAATTTTATATTTGTATGATTATTATTATTATTATTTTTCTACCACGCAGGGAGAGCTGTATTCGACCTTGCTATGGCGAAAGAATTGTCCCAAGTGGTGGAGTCCTCTACGCGATTCCCAGACGTGGACAACCACAATACCTCCTTATTGGACCCTTCAATTGACTTCGCATCCGGAACAGTGCTAGATTGTCGTTGATGCCCCTTTGTCTGGTACGCAGTGTAGTGTCCATTAAAGGTGATAGTCGCAGAACATCCGCAACTTGTCGCGTCTGGCACTACATCAATATATTGGGATGGGATGCGAACATTTTACTTATCTTATTCCTGGGGGCTGGTTTACTATTCTTCCGATGATCCTAGTACCTGTACCGCTGCTGTTGCCCATGTGGTTTTACAGGGCATGGAACTTTACATTCCTAGCACTGTAAGTGGCAAATTGTCAGAGCAAGGTCCGAGAAACTTAAGATCTATCCATCAAGAACTCATCAGTTTTGGGCGCTCTCAAAGGCGGCACTTGGTAAATTTAGCCAGCCTTTGCTTCCATTATTACGCACAGGAAATAACTAGAAAGATCTTGGTTCATACGCTGAAACAGAAAACCAATCTCCTGGGCTCTCTTTCCCTCGAGCTAGACTTTGGATTTGGATTTCGATTTCGCGGTTCCAGAGTTTAATTCGTGCGGTTAAGTTCAGCCAAAAAGCTGTTAGGCGAGCTCTGTCCTCTTTTGACATCCACAGGTCGAGAGGGTCAGATTTCATCTCTCCTTTAGTGCTCCGTTCATACGTCTGCTGCCTGTTTTCCAACCGCATAGTACGTCAAAACTAAAACCACCACCAAACCAAACCACCTGGATACGTGACACGCCACTATTGTGCGGTTTCGTAGGATCTTCCTTCCACGTGCCACGTAACTGTTGAATACCCTACTCGCGGCAGTGCTTCCAGGTCGATACGAACTGGGTACCTTCAAAAAGCGCGTCTATCTGCACGTTAAAGGCCGACAACGCACCTGTAGCCTCTGGTGTTACACGGGGTTGGGGCCGGCGGTGATCATTTACCATCAGGTGACCCGATCGTTTGCCTCGTCTTTTTCCATAAAACAATGATATTAGTCAAACGAAACTAAAAGAAAGAAACTTTTAAACGTATTATTTTAACCTTAACATTTTTATGCATCTATTTCCATAACAATAACGAATGTTTTAATAACAGTTATAGATTGAACTAAAATTCATAATTTCTTTTAAGTTTTAAAATAATAAAAAAACCTAGAGCGTTGGTGTGTATATTTTTATTGTTACTGAAAAATATTAAATTTCGAAAAATAAACGCTTTAAACTACTTGAAAAAAATTGAAACGAATCAAAATATATTTAAATTGCCTACAGCAGATACTTTAAATATTATTAACGTCTTTGTTTGTGAACAACGATGCTTAAAAGATTATACCAAAATATTAAGAATATTTGAGGCCCTCATAGTGCAGTGGCACAAGTGTGTGACTGTACAAGCGACAGTTCTGGGTTCGATACACACCCAGGGGAAGTAATTAATATTTATTAATATTTTCCTTTCTTCGTTCTGCTAATAAGGCAAAGCGAGGTTTCGAGTTCCACCACTCAACGCCTCAAAATTCGGCCCAAAGTGGGCAACGGAGCATCTTAAGTTTAGGTTTCCTCTACCTACCCTGCTTTATGTGGGATGTGTGAAGCTGAAAAAAAAATCTTATTTATTTGTGTAAATGTAAAACAATATTAAATTTTTTTAACTACCAATAATACGAAATACGCCCTATGAAATTAATTTTTTTTTTAATACTTAATCTATAGAAAATTTAAATAAAAAAAATATTTAAATTTTCTGTAGATTAAGTATTAAATAAAAAATATTATTAATATATTTTTTTAAATTACGCTGTATCCCGCACACAGCAGGGTAGGCAGAGGGAACTTAGTGTTAAGACACTCCGTTCCCCACTTTCTGCCGAATTTTGGAGGGATTGCGTGTTGAGTGGCAGAACTATAGGAAATATAAATTTAAGTAAATTTTTCAGCTCCCCGAGTGGGGATCGAACTCACAACTAATTAGTTTTACAGTCACACTTTGTGCCGCTGCGCCACGACTGGCCAAGTATTATCTCATGCCAAATGATTATTCTTACGAAATATTATGACAAATGTTAAGACATTATCCAATATAACAGACTTTAACATTCTAAAATTTTTACTAACTAAATCGTTTTATACAGATAAGCTTATACTTAACTAGTTTTTTTAATTCAACTAGTATGTCGACATCTAGTACATTCTGAATATCAAAGCCACGAGAGTATGTCCGAACGTGACTTTTCAAACTTGTGAAACTATGTGTATAGTCGTAACGAAGCTGCGAACATTTTTAGAAACGCTTCAATAGGAGAAATGTATGAAGTTTCAAAGTATTGATTAAATTGAAAAACTAGTTTTGATATTACTTTTTTTGTTTTCTGCATGAAAATGCATATATGTATTATTATTCCATATTTAATATAATTTTGAATGCTGCAGTTGTGAAATCTACTAAACTAAATTAATTACAGAATACAGTGTCCATCGTGGCACAATGGTTTTCGAGAGTTTTCAGAGACAAATCTGACGTTTTCAGAGACAAATCTGTTCATATTGAAAACTAGCGGCCCGCCCACGGCTTCGCCCGCTTAAAATACATGATTATTGATTTAAGCAGAATTGATTGACAACTATAATAAAATAAAATTATGATGATTTTTTTATGATTGATTTTTTTACGATATTATCGTAACTTCTGTAAGAATTTTTGATTGTTTCGAACTAAAAAATATGACCAATGTCGATATTTGATATTCATAAAATATACATAAAGCTAATTATTTATTATATATATACATACATATGTATATATATATATATATATATATATATATATATATATATTTGTAACATTACGTTTTTTTTACCTATGTTATGTTTTTTAAAGCTCTGTTAAATGTGCTGATGTCACTTAATAATTGTACTGCTTCAGAAACAGTCTTAAATGTAAAATTATTAATTTGGTTAAGGATTCATAATATTCTTTGTAAAATAACTGTAATGTTTGCATATTAACTCCTGTTTGCATATTATTAGATAAATGAATAATTGGTAAATATGTAGTTATTACAGAGTACACGTAGAAAGGATGTTTTTAGG